>NIVC01002429.1:80000-167500 GCA_002269645.1 Macrostomum lignano
AGTCCCTAATCAGTGTGTCTGATTTGATGCCAGTCCCTAATCAGTGTGTCTGCACTGATGCCAGTCCCTAATCAGTGTGTGTCTGATTTGATGCCAGTCCCTAATCAGTGTGTCTGATTTGATGCCAGTCCCTAATCAGTGTGTGTCTGCACTGATGCCAGTCCCTAATCAGTGTGTGTCTGATTTGATGCCAGTCCCTAATCAGTGTGTCTGCATTGATGCCAGTCCCTAATCAGTGTGTGTCTGATTTGATGCCAGTCCCTAATCAGTGTGTCTGATTTGATGCCAGTCCCTAATCAGTGTGTGTCTGATTTGATGCCAGTCCCTAATCAGTGTGTCTGATTTGATGCCAGTCCCTAATCAGTGTGTGTCTGATTTGATGCCAGTCCCTAATCAGTGTGTCTGATTTGATGCCAGTCCCAAATCAGTGTGTGTCTGATTTGATGCCAGTCCCTAATCAGTGTGTGTCTGATTTGATGCCAGTCCCTAATCAGTGTGTGTCTCATTTGATGCCAGTCCCAAATCAGTGTGTGTCTGATTTGATGCCAGTCCCTAATCAGTGTGTGTCTGATTTGATGCCAGTCCCTAATCAGTGTGTGTCTGATTTGATGCCAGTCCCTAATCAGTGTGTGTCTCATTTGATGCCAGTCCCTAATCAGTGTGTGTCTCATTTGATGCCAGTCCCTAATCAGTGTGTGTCTGATTTGATGCCAGTCCCTAATCAGTGTGTGTCTGATTTGATGCCAGTCCCTAATCAGTGTGTGTCTGATTTGATGCCAGTCCCTAATCAGTGTGTGTCTGATTTGATGCCAGTCCCTAATCAGTGTGTCTGATTTGATGCCAGTCCCTAATCAGTGTGTGTCTGATTTGATGCCAGTCCCTAATCAGTGTGTCTGATTGGAGCAAGTCAGCTGGTAATCACGAGTACGCAAAGCAATGAATGGCAAGTCCCCCTTTTGGCCACAGACCAAATGGCTCATCAATCTTATTCAGCTGGTTGAGAACGCCAGTTCGCGCAACCGCAGCTTATTAATCGATAGAAACTGCTCTCTGCGAGTGAGCCAGCGCCAGACGGATCCAACGGCAGAGAGCGCTGAAAATGTTGAACAGCCTGTCAGCATCGAAGTCGTCAGCATGCCGCTTATTCAGAGAGCTGGACAGCGTCGGGGCCACGGCAGCCTCGGCCTGCTGGTCGGCCTCGCAGGAGAGCCTGGCCAGCCTGGAGGAGTTCAGCTGCCTGGAGGTGGCGCTGGACTGCCTGGACGATATCGCCCACGACAACTATCAATTCGTCGTCGAAGAGATGTTCTTCGAAGCGGTCATCGTTGAGGTGAACGCCGAGCTGCGCAGGCAGCCGGCCGGGCTCATCGCCGAGCAGCTCATCGAGACGACCGTGCGAGCTCAGGCCGCCGCTTGCTGCCTGGCAGCCGTCAGCCAGAAGACCCGCGGGCCCGGCAACAACAGGAACAGCAACAACAACCACTGGAGCAGCCGGGTCGACCACAACAACGATACGACATTCTGCGATCTGGATCTCGACTACGAAGGCTGCCAGATGGCCAAGGCGGAGTGGCTTAGCCGGCCCATCGCCGAAGCTCTGGACCGCCTCTACGAAGTCTGGACCTCCGCCGCGGTGGAGGAGGTCTGTCTGGAGACCCTCGTCGAATTGGTGTGCGAGCGGCTTGTGCAGGTGCTGTACAAGTCCAGCCACTCCAAGTCCCAATTCGAGTGCCGCATTGTCAAAGCTGTTGGCCGCTTCAACCAGACCCTGGACCGGCTGGCGGCCACCAACCAGGGCGAGCGGAAGCAGCTGCAACAGCAGCAGCGTCGACTGGACGCCGGTCGAGTCGCCGACAGCTTCTTCGACTGCGTCGTGGACACCGTGGCCGATCCGGACTCGCGCAGGGCGTCGAACGCTATGACGGGCATACTGCTGGCTGCTGTACCCGACGAGCCGGGAGACTTCGGCGGCGGGAACCGAGGGAGCAACGGCGTTTACGATAACTGGCGGCTGCTGGGCATCGCGCGGGCGGCATTCGTTCGCTCGATCCGCGGCCAGCTGAGCCGCCTGGCCAAGAAGAGCCAGGAGAAGCACGCAGCACAGAGCCTGAAGCAGCAGCGGCGGTCGGCTCTGGCCGCGCACGTGCTTGACGTTGGCAACTGCAGCCTGTCTGACGAGCTCGAGAGCCTGCCGTCGGACACGGAGACAGCCTCCATCAGCGCCGCTCCACCGAATCCGCCCGTAGCGACGCGGAAAACTGCAAGCGGCTCCAGCAGAAGCTCGGGCCGGCAGGTGCAGCAGCAGCAGCAACGGTGTTTTCCGTACAGGCTGGAGCGAATCAGCGAAGCCCCTCAGCACTCCAAGCTGTCCGCGGCTGTCGAACTCGAAGTCAGGACGTTGGCGGAGACGGCCGCGCCGACGAGTTCAACGCAGCAGCAAACAGAGGAGAAGGCCGCCGGGTGCATCAGCGCAGGATTCGGCAGCCGCTTAGTCCGCATCAGCGCCAGCTACTCGGAGGCGACCGAGGGCGATTCGGTGGAAATTCGACTGGCCCCGGCCGGCCGAGTCAGCTGCTGCTGCTCAGCGGCCTCGAGCGGCAGACGGGCAAAAATTCTGGCCCTGACTGCGCCTTCGGCCGCTTTCGCCAGCCAGCTGTCGGCAGGCCGAGCCGAGGCCTCCGCCACCCTGGCAACGGTTGCCACGGTCGGCCCCAGCCTGCTCGACTGCTCCACAATGGCTGCCGATTCTGGCGCCGCACTGAAGCTGCCCGTCACTCTGCTGGCACTGTCGGCTGCAGAAGCGTCGGCGGCTGCTGTAGCCTCGGGCGTCGAGTTCGCGACAGCCGCTGCGCCCACCGTGGCGCCGGTTCTGATCGCCTCCATGGTGCACCGGCCGCGGCCGCTGATGCGCCTCGCCCGCTGCCGTTTCGTGCTGCGCCGGCTGGATGCAGCGCCACAGTCCGCCGTCGTTGTCCGAGTGCCGCAGTTGCCGCTGGCCACGCCGAGCCCGCTGACGAACCGCTGCGTTGTAGACGTGCCAGCCATCTGGTCCGTGCACGCGGGGGTGCGCCCGTCACGCAGTCACTGCTGCCCGCTGAGCCACCTGCCGGAGCCGCCGCCCCGGCTGCCAGGGGCCAGCGGCAGCCACCTCTCGGCCGCGGCCAAGCTGGACCTGGCGCCGGCGCCGGCCATTCGGCTGACTGCATCGACACAGCCGACAGTCGGCACCCGGTCGGTTGGCGTGTCGGCCGGCCGGGCCGCCCGATCAGCGCCGACGCCGTGGCGCGCTAACGGAACCGGCGCCGCCAGCATCGGCGACGTCCGCCAGCGGGGCTCGAGCCTTCAACTGCCGGCGACAGAGCGCGCCCTGGCCACCGCAGCGGATCAGCCGGCGCCAGGTGGCGGCGCCCTCTGGCCGGAGCGGCCCGTGCGGCATTGGCTGCAAGCTCGGCAGTCGACTGGCTGGCTGCGGCCGACGCTGTCCCCGGTCACGTTGGCGACGTCGAAGCCTGCGGCAGCTGTATCAGCGTCGTCCCAGGCGGAGCTGTTCGACTCCAGCGACAGCGTCGGCGCCTTTTTCGCGGCGCCATTCGAAGCGCCAGAAGTTTGCGCTCTCGGAGGACTCGCTAACTCGCTGCCAATTTTGGCCATCGACTGTCAGTCGGTCGAGTGCCGCCTGGAAGCCGACAGAGTCGCCGGTTCGGGACCGACGGGCGGCCCGACAGTGTTGGAGCCTCCAACAATCTGGACCTCCGCCACTTCAGTCAACAAGTTCGAGGATCCCGATGAGGATTGGGAGGATGACGGAGCTCGCCTGGAGACGGTGATCACCATCCAGTCGATTCTCACAGTCGGGATAGTCGACGAAGAGCAGGAACTTGAGCAGGAGCAGCAGGAGGATGAGACGGAGGTTGGGTCAAGACCGGTCGTCATGGCGATAGAGACGCCGCGACGCAGACCGTTGCCAGGAGGCAACCGCATTGCGATCGGTCGCAGTCGCAGCGCCAGCTCGTCGGGCTCTTCAACGGCCAGCAGCATCGACGGGCTGCCCGTCTGGCCGGCTCTGTGGCAGCGGCAGCAGCAGATGCAAATTGCCGCTCTGCATCCCACGGCGACAAGATCAAAGCCCAGTCGACAAGTTGAACATATTAGCAGACAATCGAGCTAGTGATTAGTTTTAATTTTTGTATTTAGACCAGGGGTCGGCAACACATTTTTGCCTGCAGGGCCAGATAAACAATCCGGTTCATGACTGCTGGCCAGATTAGAAAGGAAAGGAGAGGGAATAAAGGGGAGAGAAGAGAAAAAAGGAGATGAGAGATGAGAATCGAGAAGAGAGAAGAGAAGAGAGAAGAGAAGATAAGAGATAAGAGAGAAGAGAAGAGAGAAGATAAGAGATAAGAGAGAAGAGAGAAGAGAAGAGAAGAGATAAGAGATAAGAGAGAAGAGAGAAGAGAAGAGAGAAGAGAAGAGAGAAGATAAGAGAGAAGATAAGAGAGAAGAGAAGAGAGAAGATAAGAGATAAGAGATAAGAGAGAAGAGAGAAGAGAAGAGAGAAGATAAGAGATAAGAGATAAGAGAGAAGAGAGAAGAGAAGAGAGAAGATAAGAGATAAGAGATAAGAGAGAAGAGATAAGAGAGAAGAGAAGAGATAAGAGAGAAGAGAGCTGAGAAGAGAAGCATTTTGAGCAGGCAGTTGTGAAGCTTCAAAGGACCCGAGGGCCCGATGGAGAGGGTTCGCGGGCCGGAGTTTGCCGACCCCATGATTAAGACTATTCATTATTATCTGTGTTAAGCTGATTCGGAGTCCATATTTCATAGAAGGTCATTTATCCATAGAGTTTTTAAAACCCCCAGCATCAGTGTAAGAAGTTACTGTATAACTTGAGTTGCAGCCCCGTGGCCTGTACTTGAGGTGAGCAATTTTTCAAGCTTATTGATAAGCGTTTATTTTCTAGCGTTTATTTCAACTCGTCATTTATCCATAGTTTTGCTGCGGAGCTGAAGCAATAAAATAATTGCCACCTTTGTTAGGGTACAAATAGGAGTGAAAACTGCCGCGGTGCAGGTGTTGAAATACTACGTGCCCGAGTCACGAAATTCAAATGATAGTGCCGCGTCTTCATGATTTTAAATTTAATTCTAGTGCTGTCAGAGTCCAGTGGGGCGTCAGGATATGTACATGTATATAGTGGCTCTTTTGGTGCGTCAGAATTTTATATGGTGATGTCAGAGTAGTTCTTGATGCATAGCAAGTCCAATTCTCATTTCGATCGTCAAAAGTCTATGGCCTAAGCCGCAGCTGCTGCGAAGCTGAGCTGAGCTGCTGCATGCAGATCTACGTCTGTTTTCATTTTGATTGTCCATTTTCTCATATTGATTGTCAAAACCAATATCTGCGGGTGAAAGTAACTATTGTTCAGCGAATTAAAGTGATGAAGCTTTAAAATAAACTGACTATATAGAACTTCTTGGTCCTTGCGGTGGTACATCATCTCATTGTCAAGTGGTTTCATAAATAAGAAACACAAAAATAGCGATGAAATGTCTCCCAGAATTAATCTCTCTGAGTGAAAATGAAAACGAGAAAAATAGGTTTCAGATGTTTCTGTTGTTAAGAGTTGCTCGTTTTCTTTCAATAAAAATGCTTTAACTATTTAAACAAAATAGAAACAATGTTTAAATATGAAATTACATTTTGGTGACTATTTAAACAAAAGAGATTATCTAGCCAAGCTGTTGATTATCAAAGCTAATTAGATAATAACTGCAGCAGCTGCTAAAAGTGCAAAATTAAAGCAATCAGCTGACTCTGAATAATTGGAGGCGCTATTTGCCTCTGTCTGGGTCAGGCAGTTTATATACTATTTGAAGTACAACACAACCAAAATTAGTTAGGCGTGTGCACAAGCAAGTAAAACAATTAATGAAATGTTTGAGTTTCAACTCATTTGGAAACAGTTTCAAGATTTTCCTTTCAAAAAAACAGACACTTGGTGTTGATTTTCTATCAGATTAGTTTGCTATACTAAAGCCTGGCTGCTGTCAGTAGTACGTATGGAATATTTCAATAACAGACGATGGGAATAAGGGTGCATAAGGGATAAATGGGGATCTGGGAGAATATGGGATGAATAAGGGATCATCAGGGAGCATATGGGATGAATGGGGATCTGGGAGCATATGGGATGGATGGGGATCAGGGAGCATATGGGATGAATGGGGATCTGGGTGCATATGGGTCATGGGATGGATGGGGATCAGGGAGCATATGAGACGGATGGCGATCAGGGAGCATATGAGATGGATGGGGATCTGGGAGCATATGGGATGAATGGGGATCTGGGAGCATATGAGATGAATGGGGATCTGGGAGCATATGGGATGAATGGGGATCTGGGAGCATATGAGACGGATGGCGATCAGGGAGCATATGAGATGGATGGGGATCAGGGAGCATATGGGATGAATGGGGATCTGGGAGCATATGAGATGAATGGGGATCTGGGAGCATATGGGATGAATGGGGATCTGGGAGCATATGGGATGAATGGGGATCAGGGAGCATACGGGATGGATGGGGATCAGGGAGCATACGGGATGGATGGGGATCAGGGAGCATACGGGATGGATGGGGATCAGGGAGCATATGGGATCAGGGAGCATATGGGATGGATGGGGATCAGGGAGCATATGGGATGGATGGGGATCAGGGAGCATACGGGATGGATGGGGATCAGGGAGCATACGGGATGGATGGGGATCTGGGAGCATATGGGATGGATGGGGATCAGGGAGCATACAGGATGAATGGGGATCTGGGAGCATATGGGATGGATGGGGATCAGGGAGCATACGGAATGGATGGGGATCTGGGAGCATATGAGATGAATGGGGATCAGGGAGCATACGGGATGGATGGGGATCTGGGAGCATACGGGATGGATGGGGATCTGGGAGCATACGGGATGGATGGGGATCTGGGAGCATACGGGATGGATGGGGATCAGGGAGCATACGGGATGGATGGGGATCTGGGAGCATATGGGATGGATGGGGATCAGGGAGCATACGGAATGGATGGGGATCAGGGAGCATATGGGATGAATGGGGATCTGGGAGCATACGGGATGGATGGGGATCTGGGAGCATATGGGATGGATGGGGATCAGGGAGCATACGGAATGGATGGGGATCTGGGAGCATATGGGATGGATGGGGATCAGGGAGCATACGGGATGGATGGGGATCAGGGAGCATATGGGATGGATGGGGATCTGGGAGCATACGGGATGGATGGGATCTGGGAGCATACGGGATGGATGGGGATCAGGGAGCATATGGGATGGATGGGGATCAGGGAGCATACGGGATGGATGGGGATCTGGGAGCATACGGGATGGATGGGGATCTGGGAGCATACGGGATGGATGGGGATCAGGGAGCATACGGGATGGATGGGGATCAGGGAGCATACGGGATGGATGGGGATCTGGGAGCATACGGGATGGATGGGGATCAGGGAGCATACGGGATGGATGGGGATCTGGGAGCATACGGGATGGATGGGGATCAGGGAGCATACGGGATGGATGGGGATCAGGGAGCATACGGGATGGATGGGGATCTGGGAGCATATGGGATCAGGGAGCATATGGGATGGATGGGGATCTGGGAGCATACGGGATGGATGGGGATCAGGGAGCATACAGGATGGATGGGGATCAGGGAGCATATGGGATGGATGGGGATCTGGGAGCATACAGGATGGATGGGGATCAGGGAGCATATGGGATGGATGGGGATCTGGGAGCATACGGAATGGATGGGGATCTGAAGAACAGAGCCAATTGAGTGGGATAAATGGTATTGTATATTGACAATAGGGCACATAAAGTAAGTGTAAGCAGAAACGGGCACAGTGGGGAATACCAAAGATTCCCTGAGTGCACAAAACAAAACCGAACAGCTGAAGGGCAGGCACGGAAGCTCAGCACAAAAGCAAATGAAAGCATAGCTAATGCAGATATTTAACATATAGCAGCAGATGCAGATCCCAGAGTTGACCTTGAAACCGCAGTGCAATAAGGGCACTTATACTCTATTGTTAACAAAATAGTCGAATAATAACAATTTTTACTATTTTAATTATGCAAATTATTGAAAGTCGTAGTAAAGCTTGACTGGACTTGAAAGAGTAGTTTGAAAACTCCATCAAATAAAAATTAATCAACCATAAACTAGAAGCCTACTCATAGTAGCTCGTATTGCCGATTAAATATTTTGTTCATTTTTGCATTGAAAATAAGCCATATAGATAAACGGCACTGCACAGTCAGATTAACAGTTATTTATGACCAATGAAAACTTTAAAATACAAATGAAAATTAGATGTATACATAACACTCTTACAGTAAGCAGTTTTTCCACTTAGTAACAATAATCAGAAACATACAAGTCTTGTTTGTCCTTATGTGTCTGTCTGTCTGTCTACCAACCTACCTGTCTGTAAGCATCAACTTTGGAGCATCAGCATCAAGTCTATCTGTTTCTCTGTCTGTCTATCTAAGTGTCTGCCTGTCTGTCTTAGCGTCTGTCATCTGCCCGCCTGTTCGCGGCTATCCCAGCAGACACCCCGACAGACACTCCAGCAGACATCCCAACAGGCACTCCAGCAGACATCCCAGCAGACACCCCAACAGGCACTCCAGCAGACATACCAGCAGACATCCCAGCAGACACCCCAGCAGGCACTCCAGCAGACATACCAGAAGACATCCCAGCAGACACCCCAGCAGACATCCCAACAGGTACTCCAGCAGACATCCCAGCAAACACCCCAGCAGACACCCAGCAGACATCCCAACAGGTACTCCAGCAGACATCCCAGCAGACACCCCAGCAGACATCCCAGCAGACACCCCAGCAGACATCCCAACAGGTACTCCAGCAGACATCCCAACAGGTACTCCAGCAGACATCCCAGCAAACGCCAAACACCCCAGCAGACATCCCAGCAGACACCCCAACAGGCACTCCAGCAGACATCCCAGCAGACACCCCAACAGGCACTCCAGCAGACATCCCAGCAGACACCCCAACAGGCACTCCAGCAGACATCCCAGCAGACACCCCAACAGGCACTCCAGCAGACATCCCAGCAGACACCCCAACAGACACCCCAGCAGGCACTTCAGCAGACACCCCAACAGACACTCCAGCCGACTAATCCAGCTCGGACTCGTCCGTATCTTCAACCACGGCCTCCCAGCCGCCGTGCCGCACCACCCACATAGCGTAATGCTCTTCAAAGTAGCGCAGACAGGCGGCTTTGGCCGAATCGGTCAGATCCGGCCGACGCTTGCACAGCAGCCTGGCGATGCGGTACAGCATGGCGATGCAGCGCCAGGCCATCCGGCCGTCGCACAAGATGCGAGTCAGTCGCTCGCTAAATAATTCATAATCAGCCAGACAGTCCAACAGTTGGTCGACATCCGACGCAGTTGGTGATGCCTCCTCGAGCTGCGGCCTCGCTTTCTTGGCCGCCTCAGCCTCCTCCTCCGTCGCTGTTGGCCCGCCCAACGATGAAGAGGAGGCCTTGGCCCGCGATCGCCGGTTCTTGGCTCGTAGCGCCAGGCCCAGACTGAAGCTGGTGGCGTCGGCGTCGGCGGAATCGCCGACCAGCTCCCTGGCGATCCGGTCCAGCATCTGCGCCACCCGGTCAAGGCGCTGCTCTTCGTCTTCATCGCCGGCTGGTGACTGCAGCTGGTGCTGGTGGCAATGCTGCTGCAACCTGTGCTGATGGTGCCAGCAGGCCCGACGAAAGTCTCGAACTACAATTGCCCGACGCTGTAACTGCTGACGAGTGTGGAACGATGAAGGCGTCGTCGCTGCTGTCGAAGAGCGACGGCCGGATCTCGAGGCGGATACCGCAGCCTCCGTGTCTAACAGGGAGCAGCTGTCAGACTGGCGGATGAAAGCATGGGAGAGAAATTGCAGTCAGACGGAGGCTCTGCCAAACTGACAGATGCGAGGTAGGGAATGGGAGATCTGCTGACGGACTGGGATCTTAAACTTCTCTGATCCTCAAACTTGGATCTTAAAACTTCTTTAATCCTCAAACTGGGATCTTAAAACTTCTTTGATCCTCAAACTGGGAACTTAAAACTTCTTTAATCCTCAAACTGGGATCTTAAAACTTCTCTGATCCTCAAACTCGGATCTTAAGCTTTTCTGATCCTCAAACTGGGATCTTAAACTTCTCTGATCCTCAAACTGGGATCTTAAAACTTCTTTAATCCTCAAACTGGGATCTTAAAACTTCTCTGATCCTCAAACTCGGATCTTAAGCTTTTCTGATCCTCAAACTGGAATCTTAAACTTCTCTGATCCTCAAACAGGGATCTTAAACTTCTCTGATCCTCAAACTGGGATCTTAAACTTCTCTGATCCTCAAACTGGGATCTTAAAACTTCTCTGATCATCAAACTGGGATCTTGACAAGCGGAGATCTGCTGACGGACTGGGTGAAGAGAGTCGGAGATCTGCTTCTGACTCAATGAAAGATACTGGCTGGAGTATAGCAGTTGCCGCAGTGGCAAAAGCCGCTATCCCAGCAACAGTAGCTAACCAGAACTTACCCGGCGGCCTCTGCCTCGACCTGGCAGGCTGGAGTGCCTCAGCCTGGCAGCCTCAACGTTGAACGCAATTTCAACGAGGCCTGAGCCTGCGCCAGTCCGACGCCGCCTGTGCCCGCTAGCCGAGGCGGCGGAGGCGACAGCGGCGGCTACAGCAGCGGCCGAGACGGCACCGCCGCCACCATTGTTAACATGGCCGTCGCCTTCGCTAAACGTGAAAGAGCGCAGCCGGCCGCCATTGCCGTCCATGTCGACGTCGCCGCTGGCCAGAGTCGTGTCGCCGATGCAAGCGGCGCAGGCGCTGCAGCCGGGATCGGAGGCCAGCAATGACGCTGGCGGAGCCTGGGAGGGTGACGAGTCGCTGCGCTGCTCGGCAATGACAGCCAGCGGGCTGTCGCTTTCATTGCAATTACTATTAATTTTAATGCTGTTGTTATTGTCACTGCCGACCGATTTGATGTCGCCCTCGCTGCCGCGCCGACGCAAGAAAATCTCTAACAATAATCGGGCATCGTCTGCAATGGCCCCGGCGGTGGCTGTGGAGTCTGGCTGGAAGGAATGCGACCGGCGCACAGAGGGCATCCTGCTGCGGGCAGCGCCAGTGCTGCTGCGGGTTGGGGGCCAGTCGGCCTGGAAAAGGCGGGTTTCTTATGCAGATTGTCAGCGCAATAGAAAGAAAGGGAAGCCAGTTATAGTAGACTAGCTCACTAAGCCCCCATGGGGGGCATCCAAATTCATAATATTTGACTCAGCACTTCCAAATCGAATTTTTCATTGCAGAATTTTCTTTATTTTTCTATGCATATCGCCTTTGGCAGTTTTGTATTTTTCGATACATATCGGCTTTATTTCTCTAGTTTCATATTTTCCCAATGCAGACAGACAGACAAACAGCACAAAATTATAGTAGAGATTAGAGGTTGGTCTCAGTATGGACCCTACAAATAATCTCATTTCTATTGGTATCAGACTAAGTAATTAGGCAGTCTATTAAGATATTTAATATAGTTCTGCTGCAACCATAACAAGTTTTTACCATCGCCTGTCTTTCCCATCTTGTCCCAAACTGACAGCAAAAGTGTAACCTATCACTCATTAACAAGTCTCATTTATTGTACAAGAATTCCCCCCCCCCCCACTACACCAACCATACAATGTGCATTTGGCATAGAAAATCTCTGTTGCTTGAGTAGCCTTGAAAATTTGCTTTTTTGGCCTATAGTTAGGTGTACACAGGCACAACTAAACCCTAATGACAACACCAAAAAACAATCATTGTGACATTAGTTTTATAATGAAAACATGAAAGTCTCCCATCTCAATTTTTCATTTCTATAGTGCATTTTTGCATAAACTAGCCTTCAAAAACTTTCTAAGAAACAAACTGTCCGATCTTGCTTTGATTATTGCATGGTATCCTTGAAGCTAACCAAGCCCATAGAATCAGTAATACTAATATCCCAAGCCTATATTTTTATTTATTTGAAAAGAAATGTTTATAATTCATCTTTAATTATAAATTTAATAGCTATTAATTACTTTCTTATGAATTTATTAATAGAGCTTTAGATTTTATTCAAGTCTTCCATTATGCAACATACATGCATGATAGCAATAATATATTAAATGAACTTTGATTTGACTAGAATATGGAATAGGGCATGGAACTTAATTTTTTATAGTATAGAAAAATGATGCTATTGCAATAGTTGCCGCAATAAATATTGTTATCCTTTTGCTATTTGTCCAGTTAAAGTATCTATTTTTTTAGTGATGAATATCCTAGATTTTTAAGACCTTTTCTCATATCCTGATTAATATTTTGTTATATACTAGTGCAAGCAAAGCAGATATGTATAATGCAAATGCAATTGGGCATAATTTAGTGTATAAGACAAATACTAGTATTAACAACATAATTATCAAGATGGGAGTTAGAAGTCTTTGAAGTCCAGGAATATTCACCCTTAAGGCTCATTCACACTGCAATCAAATGAAAGACCAAATCACACGACTTGTTTGACCACATAGAATTTCTAACTTTTCAGTGATCACTTGAAATCTTAGCTAACTTAGAAAATTTTCAAATTCAGCAACAAAAGTTAATAATGCGAGGGCCAGTTAATCAACTAAAATGTTGTACATTGGTTGCTTGCCTCTTACACAACACCCCAAGTTGCGTAACACAAAATTCAACTCAAGCCACTCTATTTCAACAACTCTCCATCTTGTCTAACTGTCGTTTTAAAATTGATTGGTCATCACACCAGTCAGGTTATTAACTATTTTATTATTTTCCATCGCATGAGCTAGGGGTCAGCAAACTCCAGCCCTGCAAAGCCTCTTCATCTGGCAGTCCTTTGAAACTGCTCAATAGCAATCTGGCCCTCATTGTTTGTCTCTTCTCAGCACTCTTCTCTCTTCTCTCCCCTCTTTTTCTCTTTTCTCTCCCCTCCTCTCTCTTTTCTACTCTCCCTCTCTCCTCTTTTATCTGATATTCTCCTAGCCTGATTCAATTCTCCTCTACTCTCTCTTCTAGTTTTTCTTTCTTTCTTCTCTTTTCTACTCTCCTAGTTAAATTCATTTTTCCTCTCCTCTCTCCTCATTGCTCCTTTATTCTCTTGCCTCTCCCTTTTTCTATCTCTTTTCTTTCTTTTTTATTCCCTCTTATCTCCTCTTTCCTCCGGATCGCAGTCATGCTCTAGGTTCTTTATCTGGCCCTTGGGATAAAAAAGTTTGCCAACCCCTGACATAAGCGAAATGAGCAAGCGTGAAAAAAAAACAGCACCTGTTGGTTGCTGCTGGAGCCCCTGGTAAACAAAGTGCAAGAAAATCCTGCTCTATATATGACCTTTGTCCTTTGGCATCCTGACAATTGAAATACCAGGAAAAAGGACAATTGGAAAAGTTTAGCTGCTAGGTTTTCATTATCTCACATCAATAAGAGCACTGGCATTTGTATCTAATACAGATTGTATACTAGTATTGAATTCAAAGCAAAAAATAGTTTTCTCAAATATGCTAAAAATATGTATAATTTTGAGCTTAGCTAGAGATATGTGCACACAGTATTGCTTGTGCAACAAATTGGAAAACTTGCATCACCCTCCTCTAAACCCCAGCCCAGTCATTCTTCTTAGTATGTTAGTTGATTACAGTGTAAACACTTGCTATCACATGTAAAAGTCTGTTGATGTCATGCAAAACTAAGGTGATTGTCAAAGATATGTTAATCATCAACTGAAATTTTGTGTGATCACTTAAAAAACTGGCCTCATTTGATGGCAGTGTGAATGGGCTTTTATAGTTTCTGTAAAATTGAATATCAATTTAATTGGACAAATAACAAAATGTCTATTTGTCTTGTATTAACTGGATGAATAGGGAAACATGGCTAGGCTATTATTATCTAGTAACTGGACAAATTACCACATCGCTATTCATCTAGTCATCGAATAAATAACTGCCATGAAAAAATAGGCCTATCCAATTCCAATTGCCAAAATTAAATGCTAGGCCTACTTAACAAATTTGAATGATAGTTGAAGTAGCTAAATATAAAATGTTGAAATTAAATGTTAGCTTGTTGAAATAGAATGGAAAAAAGGTGTATACTAGGCCTATTATTATTTCTAGTTATATATATTATTAGGCCCTAACTTATTATCATCTCTATAGTGAAAGATTATTGCAATTTTTTATGTTAAAACAAGTTAGAAGTAGCCTAAGATGTCTGATTCTAGGCTGACTATAGTTTTAGATGCAAATATTATACTCATGACATTATACTTTAGACTTGGGCCTAGTAGAGCAAAGCTTTATTTTCCTTTTTAAGCCAAGAAATATTAAGTACAGGAAAAATAGAAAAATACTGAATAGGCTAACTTGCAGTATACAGTGGCGGCGCAGGACCTCCAGCTGGGGGGGCGGTGGTTGGGTGGTCACCCCCCCAGCTGGGTGGTCACCCCCAGAAAAAAATTATCAAAAAAAAATTATCATTAAGTGTGTGAGCCCCTGATTCCCTGAACTGAAAATGGATGAAATTACTTAATTTTGTTAATTACTGAATACTAAAGTATTATGCAGTTATACTGTTAACAACCAACAGGCAATAGCCAATAGGCAACAGCATTATTATGAGTGATACATTATGTTAACGAATGTTAATCCTTACTTGAATAATGGCTTATTCCTTAAATCCTTACTCAGACTGCTGAGACGAGAGTACAAGACTACAGACTAGGAGAGGAGTTTAGGTCTTTATGGGTAATGAGTTAATTAGATTAGACACTTCGTATTTATATTTTATCTGTTTAGTCGAATAGTCATTTCAGAGTACAGTACAGGAACAGAACAGGCTGAACAGCAGGAAGACAGTAACTGAGTAAGTTCAGTAAGTTAGGATTAGGAACTAAATAACTAATTACTAAATGCAAAATTTGCAGCAAGAGATTTTCAATATATATATAATATTATATAAACATTCACCCGATTCTTAGAATTTATTTTGAAAAACGTTATTCATAATAAGTTCTTTGATTCTATGAATTAGGCTAATGGTGTTTTCCAAGAAAAATATTTACATTCCAGCTTTCCAAAATCGTTAGGATTCATTATCGCCCAGGCCCAGTTCGCGGTTCGCCCTCAAAGGGTGACCACCCTTACAGCCTACAGGCCCTACCGGGTGGCCACCCCCCTGAGGTCTCAGGTGACCACCCCCATGCCCCATGGGGTGACCACACTTTTGAAAAAAATATGGTAAAGTACCAATTTTTTTAAGTGGGTGGTCACCCCCTGAGGGTGGTGAGGGGTGGTCACCCGGGGGCAGCCCGCCCCCCCCCCCCCCCCCCCCCTGCGCTGCCACTGGCAGTATAGGCCCTACCTATGACTTCAAAATTAGATTTCGCTAAGAAATTTGTGTAAAAATAGCTGTAGTATTTTAGGACTAGGTGTAATAATAAGAGCTAACTTTGGCTAGATATATTGATAACACTGTGTAACACTATACTTGTCTTTAGGCTAAAATGTTTTTTTTTCCTATTTGTCATGCCAATATAAAGTAAAAAATAGTATTTTTTTATCCCAGACTTCGGTTTTAAACATAATACTTCAGCTTAGTGATATTATATAAATATTAAATAAATATTATTATATTAACCTAAACAGATTTTACTATTAGGCTTCATACATCAGCAGATTTATCAGAAATGTTTTCCTTGTTGTAATCATAGGAAAAAGGCAATCAGAAAGCAATGTTTTTGCGAGCTTTGCAGTTGTAGGTCAGGTCACTTTCACGCAGAAGGCTCCACACGTAGTCGCCCATCATACTCTCATTGTACTGGCCTTTGTACCTCTCCTCAAAGTCCTTGATGTCCTGATGGAATCGTTCTCCTTGTTCTTCTGAGTAGTCACCCATGTTGCGGCAAAAGACGTCCAAATGAGAATGAAGCATATGTAGCTTTAGTGACATGCGACAGCCCATTCTTCTGTACGACTCAATCAGGTCCTCAATGAGCTTCTTATAGTTGGATGCCTTGTGGTTACCAAGGAAGCCCTGCAAAACTGCGACGAAGCTTCTCCATGCAGTTCGCTCAGTTCTAGAGAGCTTGCTTGGAAAGTCATTCGAATCAATCAGTTGCTTCACTTGCGGCCCAACAAAAACTCCAGCCTTGACCTTTGCCTCCGAAAGCCTTGGAAACAAGTGTTGTAAGTACTCAAAAGCTGAGCCTGTCTGATCCAACTGCTTCACAAACTGCTTGATCAGTCCGAGCTTCATGTGCAATGGTGGCATAAGCACTTTTGCTGGATCGATTAGTGGATCGTACTTGACGTTGTGTGAGCCAACTAAATACTCCGATCTCAGCGGCCAGTTGCGCTTGCGGTAGTGGTTGCTCGTATCTCGGCTGTCCCAGAGGCAGATGTAGCATGGGTACTTGGTAAAGCCACCTTGAAGTCCTATCAACAGGCCAATCATTTTAAAGTCACCGATGATATCCCAGTTGAACCGACTGTACTTCAGAGCATCCAATAGTACCTTTAGATTAAAGTGCTCTTCCTTCATCTGCACCGAGTGAGCCAGAGGAATGGACGGCAGCCGGTTGGTGTTGTGGAGCAGCACAACCTTTAGACTTCTGCAGGAACTGTCAATGAACAGACGCCATTGGTCAGTGATGCAAGGAACTTTCATAGCTTCAAAGAGACCTTTGACATCATGACAGTAGCAGAATCTGTCCTCAAGCGTAAAAAAAGCTGAGAATTCCCGATGTCGCTCTCGCTGAAAAGTAACGCGAACACTGTCATCAAGCAGATCCCACTGCTTCAGGCGCGAGATGAGCAACTCCGCATTGGACTTGGTCAAAGAGAGATCTCGGACAAGGTCGTTAATGTCCTGTTGCTTTGGATAGTATGGAGATCTCGTGACAGTGTGAGTCCAGCGTCTTTTGCAGCCTGATGATAGAGCAACCTCTTCTTCAGACTCATCTGAGTAGACATCTTCTGTAGATGCCGCCTGGGGAGGCTGAGGTACAGGCAGGTGGCTGGCATTGTGAGGAACAAGTGCCATTGACGACGGAATGTCAGGGTAACTGATTGGGGTTGCATTCTTCCCCTTGCGCCTCTTGGTTGGGTCTACCATGCAGAAGAAGCAGTCATTTAGGTGATCTGTTGGCTCTCGCCACACTCTAGGAATAGCGAAGGGCATTGCTTGCTTTTCCCCTCTGTACCAGCCTTCAAGTGTGCGGCAGCAGTACTCGCAGATCACATGCGGAGCCCAGGGCTTGTTTTGGTCACCTACTGGCATACCAAAGTACGCTTGTTTTGCCACAGCACGCCCATCCAGCTTGTGTTTCTTTGCTGACTTGGCAAAGAATTCGCCACACACGTAGCAGAAGCTGTCCGCTCCGTACTTACATCCCCTTGAAGCCATGGTGTCAGCAACAATAACGTTGAACGATTCGTTTTGAAATGAATGGCTGCAATGAGTAGCATACATGTACCACATTGTTAGCAAATGAACAAATTAACACACAGGCATACCAATATATGACTTAACATGCACTCTAGAGCATCTACTGTTGAAAAAAGTATTCAGTGAATGAAAAAAGAAAATCAATAGGAAAAAACATAGCTTTTAGCATTTACAAAACACATAATCTCAAATAACTGAAGTCAGGCTTGCCAACCCAAAGTTTGTAAGCAATCAGCAATTAAATTGGGTTCAGTAGTTGACCTAGACTAAGAAAAAGCAATTTTTCAATGAAAGACAAGATTTTTATTTATTTTTGTTACACGGTGAATATTTATTATTTGGGACATAGATTACACAGATTATAGAATCTGTGTAGAATCTGCTATAGAATATATTATCATATTTTTATTTATAGCTGTTCAATATACTATTTGTATTATATAATCCTGTGACTGTGATATAAGAAAATATGTACAAGTTTTATTACAAACCTTTTAGGCATATTCTAGTTTATAGATTAGTCATAAAAATAAGAATGCATAGTTAAATGCTCTAACAGTTTGTTTCTATATTATATACTTTTACAATGATACATTATTGAACTTTTTCAGTTAGTAGAAGTTGGCTACATTAAACTAAAGAAGTTTCCACATGTCCAACAGATGGCGCTTATTGACAATTGACTTTCTCTCCTGCTTTGGCAATAGAGATGATGTTTCTAACCAGGTATGGTATGTTAAAACAGAATGTTGCATTAATTTTTCCCTTGTACTATCTATAGTAAATAATTCGACTAAATAATTAAAATCTCTTTATTCCTAATCACTACATAGTGTTAATGTTTACAGAGAAAATGGTTGATTATAAAGATAACAAGAATGTTTGTGATTTAGTGATCATACATGTGCAACCTTGGGAATCACCTAGCCGTTTCTATTGGCAACACACACATGTAAGTTGCTATTGGCTGAGAGCAGTCATGTGACTACTATTCTGTCCAATAGCAACTTACATGTGTGTGTTGCCAATAGAAACAGCCGGGTGAATCCCTAAGTTGTGCCCAAGCATGTTAGTGATGGTCTGGTTTAGTTAATGAATCCATTTTTAGTGTGGGGAGATTCAGATTAGGGCAAGGGGGTAAGTGCAGGGATAGGGATTAGAGTGAGAGAATAGGGATCAGACTGAGGGGATAGAGATTAGAGTGAGGGATAGGGATTAGTGTGGGGGAATATTGATCAGGGTGAGGGGGTAGGGATTAGAGTGAGGGGATAGAGATTAGAGTGAAAGGATAGGGATTAGTGCAGGGGAGTATGGATCAGGGTGAGGGGGTAGGGATTAGAGTGAGGGGATAGAGATTAGAGTGAAAGGATAGGGATTAGTGCAGGGGAGTATGGATCAGGGTGAGGGGGTAGGGATTAGAGTGATTGGATAGAGATTAGAGTGAAAGGATAGGGATTAGTGTGGGGGAATATTGATCAGGGTGAGGGGGGTAGGGATTAGAGTGAGGGGATAGAGATTAGAGTGAAAGGATAGGGATTAGTGCAGGGGAGTATGGATCAGGGTGAGGGGGTAGGGATTAGAGTGAGGGGATAGAGATTAGAGTGAAAGGATAGGGATTAGTGCAGGGGAGTATGGATCAGGGTGAGGGGGTAGGGATTAGAGTGATTGGATAGAGATTAGAGTGAAAGGATAGGGATTAGTGTGGGGGAATATTGATCAGGGTGAGGGGGTAGGGATTAGAGTGAGGGATAGAGATTAGAGTGAAAGGATAGGGATTAGTGCAGGGGAGTATGGATCAGGGTGAGGGGGTAGGGATTAGAGTGATTGGATAGAGATTAGAGTGAAAGGATAGGGATTAGTGTGGGGGAATATTGATCAGGGTGAGGGGGTAGGGATTAGAGTGAGGGGATAGAGATTAGAGTGAAAGGATAGGGATTAGTGCAGGGGAGTATGGATCAGGGTGAGGGGGTAGGGATTAGAGTGAGGGGATAGAGATTAGAGTGAAAGGATAGGGATTAGTGCAGGGGAGTATGGATCAGGGTGAGGGGGTAGGGATTAGAGTGATTGGATAGAGATTAGAGTGAAAGGATAGGGATTAGTGTGGGGGAATATTGATCAGGGTGAGGGGTAGGGATTAGAGTGAGGGGATAGAGATTAGAGTGAAAGGATAGGGATTAGTGCAGGGGAGTATGGATCAGGGTGAGGGGGTAGGGATTAGAGTGAGGGGATAGAGATTAGAGTGAAAGGATAGGGATTAGTGCAGGGGAGTATGGATCAGGGTGAGGGGGTAGGGATTAGAGTGATTGGATAGAGATTAGAGTGAAAGGATAGGGATTAGTGCGGACGAGTATGGATCAGGGTGAGGGAATAGGGATTAGAGTGAGGAGATATGGATTGAGTGAAGGGTTAAGGATTAGAGTGAGGGGATTGTTCTAGTAAACAGACAATAAAATAAGATAAGCTGAAAAGGATTAAACTAGCTTAACTCCCAATATTCTGCTAACTTAGCCAAATGTGCAGAAAAGCACACTGAGCCCTGGCCTCTCAATCAATACATGACAATTCTAGAGACGGTTGATCGATCGCAGTGCTATCGGTGAACCAACGGGATTCCGGCACACTGGGCACATAGGCAGCGACTCCGCTGCTATAGTCGACGTGAGTTTCAAGCCTGCGCTTATACCATTTATAAACTTGAAACATTACATCGAATTTGAAACCTCAAACTAGCTCTGTCCCATGCCCCCTGTGCCCTCCCTCATGCCCCCTGTGCCCTCCCCCATGGTCATGTGCCCTTCCCCATGGTCATGTGCCCTTCCCCATGGTCATGTGCCCTTCCCCATGGTCATGTGCCCTTCCCCATGGTCATGTGCCCTTCCCCATGGTCATGTGCCCTTCCCCATGGTCATGTGCCCTTCCCCATGGTCATGTGCCCTTCCCCATGGTCATGTGCCCTTCCCCATGGTCATGTGCCCTTCCCCATGGTCATGTGCCCTTCCCCATGGTCATACCCAAGTGCCCTTCCCCATGGTCATACCCAAGTGCCCTTCCCCATGGTCATACCCAAGTGCCCTTCCCCATGGTCATACCCAAGTGCCCTTCCCCATGGTCATACCTTCCCCATGGTCATACCCAAGTGCCCTTCCCCATGGTCATACCTTCCCCATGGTCATATGCCCTTCCCCATGGTCATACCCAAGTGCCCTTCCCCATGGTCATACCCAAGTGCCCTCCCCCATGGTCATACCCAAGTGCCCTTCCCCATGGTCATACCCAAGTGCCCTTCCCCATGGTCATACCCAAGTGCCCTTCCCCATGGTCATACCTTCCCCATGGTCATACCTTCCCCATGGTCATACCTTCCCCATGGTCATACCTTCCCCATTGTCATACCTTCCCCATGGTCATACCTTCCCCATGGTCATACCCAAGTGCCCTTCCCCATGGTCATACCTTCCCCATGGTCATACCCCAGTGCCCTGCCCTTGGTCATACCCCAGTGCCCTGCCCTTGGTCATACCCAAGCGGTTGATTGATCCGAGAGAATTCGCCCTTCCAATCAATCGTATTCCCATTCACAGTTCAGCAGCATCGATCAGCAGCAGCAGCAGCAGTTCTCCCAGGCCGACAGTAGCAGTGGTGTCCCAGCCTCCAGCCGCTTCATCGACTTAGCCGTTCTGCGGGAGCAGAACTTTGAGCTGGCTAAATTAAGCGCCTATTTTCGCGGCCCGAGCTCCGCCTCGGCGGCGGCCGATGCTGTACCGAAAGAGCCCGGCGATGCCGACAGTGACAGCGGCCCGGATGCTGCCGTCGCCGAAGCTTCAACGGCGGGCGACGTAACGGCGGCTTATTTGGCGGCCTCTATGTCGCGCCCGTCGCCTGCGGCGGCCGCCACCGCTGCGGCTTTGTAAATTAATCAGGGACTAACCACAGATGCTATAATGATGGCTAGATGGGCCGTTTTATGCATGCAGCCGTTAATGTACATTAGCCCAGCGCCACTGAGAATGTACATGGCGGGCAGCCTTAAGCCATGAAATAAGGAGCCATTGCAAACAACTCGCTGGTAACTAAGTGCTCAGTAATTCTACAGCGACCTCAGAGTCGCAGACAATAAAACACCTCAAATTGACCCTTAGGCGACTGACTCTTCGACAACTTTTCAGCAACTTGTACCGTGACATCTCGTCATCTGTAGAGTCACCTCTTTCCTATTTTACCTCTGGTACCTGCACCAACTCTGGTACTCTAGGTACCAGAATTAGAAGTGGTTGAAGTGGTCCTTCTAGTAGGTATTTATGGTTATCTGTGAGACTATTGCAATAAATAAACTTAAATTATGACAGTGAGTTCAGCCAGTGAGTGCACTGCAAGATAAGTATGAAGAAAATATAATTTATGCGTGTGTGATAGATATGAAGGACGAGAAAATAGAAGTGTAGAGCAAAGCCAAAGACAGGGGTTGAGACTCGAGAACGCAATGGAAAGTTGCGAAAAACCCCTAGGAATTCCCACAATGAAGAGGGGCGAAACCCAGGTCCCCAATTTTTAAGTCCCAAATCCCTCGTATCTTAAATCCCAAATCCTTATTTCTTGAAACCCAAATCCACTATTTCTTGAATCCCAAATCCTTTATTTCATAGATCCCAAATCCCTTATTTCTTGAAATCCAAATCCCTTATTTCTTGAAATCCAAATCCCTTATTTCTTGAAACCCAAATCCCCTATTTCTTGAAATCCAAATCCCCTATTTCTTGAAACCCGAATCCCCTATTTCTTGAAATCCAAATCCCCTATTTCTTGAAACCCAAATCCCCTATTTCTTGAAACCCAAATCCACTATTTCTTGAAACCCAAATCCCCTATTTCTTGAAACCCAAATCCCCTATTTCTTGAAACCCAAATCCCCTATTTCTTGAAACCCAAATCCCCTATTTCTTGAAACCCAAATCCCCTATTTCTTGAAACCCAAATCCCCTATTTCTTGAAACCCAAATCCCCTATTTCTTGAAATCCAAATCCCCTATTTCTTGAAACCCAAATCCCCTATTTCTTGAAACCCAAATCCCCTATTTCTTGAAATCCAAATCCCCTATTTCTTGAAACCCAAATCCCCTATTTCTTGAATCCCAAATCCCCTATTTCTTGAAATCCAAATCCACTATTTCTTGAAATCCAAATCCACTATTTCTTGAATCCCAAATCCACTATTTCTTGAAACCCAAATCCCCTATTTCTTGAAATCCAAATCCACTATTTCTTGAAATCCAAATCCCCTATTTCTTGAATCCCAAATCCACTATTTCTTGAAACCCAAATCCTTTATTTCTTGAATCCCAAATCCCCTATTTCTTGAAACCCAAATCCCCTATTTCTTGAATCCCAAATCCCCTATTTCTTGAAACCCAAATCCCCTATTTCTTGAAATCCAAATCCCTTATTTCTTGAAACCCAAATCCACTATTTCTTGAATCCCAAATCCTTTATTTCATAGATCCCAAATCCCTTATTTCTTGAAATCCAAATCCCTTATTTCTTGAAACCCAAATCCACTATTTCTTGAATCCCAAATCCTTTATTTCATAGATCCCAAATCCCTTATTTCTTGAAATCCAAATCCCTTATTTCTTGAAATCCAAATCCCCTATTTCTTGAAACCCGAATCCCCTATTTCTTGAAATCCAAATCCCTTATTTCTTGAAATCCAAATCCCTTATTTCTTGAAACCCAAATCCCCTATTTCTTGAAATCCAAATCCCCTATTTCTTGAAACCCAAATCCCCTATTTCTTGAAACCCAAATCCCTTATTTCTTGAAACCCAAATCCCCTATTTCTTGAAATCCAAATCCCCTATTTCTTGAAACCCAAATCCCCCATTTCTTGAAATCCAAATCCCCTATTTCTTGAAACCCAAATCCACTATTTCTTGAAACCCAAATCCCCTATTTCTTGAAACCCAAATCCACTATTTCTTGAAACCCAAATCCCCTATTTCTTGAAACCCAAATCCCCCATTTCTTGAAACCCAAATCCCCCATTTCTTGAAACCCAAATCCCCTATTTCTTGAAACACAAATCCCCCATTTCTTGAAACCCAAATCCCCTACATCTTGAAACCCGAATCCCCCATTTCTTGAAATCCAAATCCCCTATTTCTTGAAATCCAAATCCCCTATTTCTTGAATCCCAAATCCCCTATTTCTTGAATCCCAAATCCCCTATTTCTTGAAATCCAAATCCCCTATTTCTTGAAACCCAAATCCCCTATTTCTTGAATCCCAAATCCCCTATTTCTTGAAATCCAAATCCACTATTTCTTGAAATCCAAATCCACTATTTCTTGAATCCCAAATCCACTATTTCTTGAAACCCAAATCCCCTATTTCTTGAAATCCAAATCCACTATTTCTTGAAATCCAAATCCCCTATTTCTTGAATCCCAAATCCACTATTTCTTGAAACCCAAATCCTTTATTTCTTGAAACCCAATTCCCTATTTCTTGAAACCCAAATCCCCTATTTCTTGAATCCCAAATCCCCTATTTCTTGAAACCCAAATCCCCTATTTCTTGAAATCCAAATCCCTTATTTCTTGAAACCCAAATCCACTATTTCTTGAATCCCAAATCCTTTATTTCATAGATCCCAAATCCCTTATTTCTTGAAATCCAAATCCCTTATTTCTTGAAATCCAAATCCCCTATTTCTTGAAACCCGAATCCCCTATTTCTTGAAATCCAAATCCCTTATTTCTTGAAATCCAAATCCCTTATTTCTTGAAACCCAAATCCCCTATTTCTTGAAACCCAAATCCCCTATTTCTTGAATCCCAAATCCCCTATTTCTTGAATCCCAAATCCCCTATTTCTTGAAACCCAAATCCCCTATTTCTTGAAATCCAAATCCCTTATTTCTTGAAACCCAAATCCACTATTTCTTGAATCCCAAATCCTTTATTTCATAGATCCCAAATCCCTTATTTCTTGAAATCCAAATCCCTTATTTCTTGAAACCCAAATCCACTATTTCTTGAATCCCAAATCCTTTATTTCATAGATCCCAAATCCCTTATTTCTTGAAATCCAAATCCCTTATTTCTTGAAATCCAAATCCCCTATTTCTTGAAACCCGAATCCCCTATTTCTTGAAATCCAAATCCCTTATTTCTTGAAATCCAAATCCCTTATTTCTTGAAATCCAAATCCCTTATTTCTTGAAACCCAAATCCCCTATTTCTTGAAATCCAAATCCACTATTTCTTGAAACCCAAATCCCCTATTTCTTGAAACCCAAATCCCCCATTTCTTGAAACCCAAATCCCCTACATCTTGAAACCCGAATCCCCCATTTCTTGAAATCCAAATCCCCTATTTCTTGAAATCCAAATCCCCTATTTCTTGAATCCCAAATCCCCTATTTCTTGAAACCCAAATCCCCTATTTCTTGAAACCCAAATCCCCTATTTCTTGAAACCCAAATCCCCTATTTCTTGAATCCCAAATCCCCTATTTCTTGAAACCCAAATCCCCTATTTCTTGAAACCCAAATCCCCTATTTCTTGAAACCCAAATCCACTATTTCTTGAAACCCAAATCCCCTATTTCTTGAAACCCAAATCCCCTATTTCTTGAAATCCAAATCCCCTATTTCTTGAAACCCAAATCCCCTATTTCTTGAAACCCAAATCCCCTATTTCTTGAAACCCAAATCCCCTATTTCTTGAAACCCAAATCCCCTATTTCTTGAAACCCAAATCCCCTATTTCTTGAAACCCAAATCCCCTATTTCTTGAAACCCAAATCCCCTATTTCTTGAATCCCAAATCCCCTATTTCTTGAATCCCAAATCCCCTATTTCTTGAAACCCAAATCCTGTATTTTTAAATCCCTAATACGTCATTTCTTGAACATTAAATCCTTCATTTCCAAGCTGGATTTCCAAGTCCCAAATAAATATTTGGTATTATGCAGCTCTACAAGTGTTTAATTACAATATGCATGCAGCTAATTTTATTTAACTAAAAGTATTTTACAGAAATGGCCTGAAAATCGTTAAAAGCAAATTTTTTCACCTCGTACCTTTGAGCTATTTCATTCATATTTTCCATTAGTAATTGGTCATTTGACGAAGCCACCGACCGATACCAAAATAACTAGATGGGGCCACTCAGGCATATATGCTTAGTAAAAGCTTAGCAAAACAGCTTTCTACTTTCAGTTCAGTAGCAGAGGAGAACATTAGGCTATTTTATAAAAATAAAGGAAGCTGAAATGACTTGGGTAAGTTTAGAAGCCCAAGCTTGCAGGCGTAAACAGCTTGCTAATTGGTTCAGCAATAATGTACATTGTCCACTGAAATGTACATGGCAGCTTTAGGCTGGAATTCCGAGAAAGGCAATAAAAATTGGGGCGGGGGCAGTGTGGAAAGGCGCGGTTGGAGGGTTTAAGCTGGAGGCAAGAGCCAATAAATGAGCCTTGGCTTTAAAAATACATTAAAATGCTTCCGTTTAACTTACTACTGAACTGAAAGTAGCTTACACACTGAGTGACCCATCCAGTTATTCTAGTATCTGTGGACGAAGCATGCAACATTTCGAAAGCTTTATATTGTGTCTTAGTAAATTCTGATGCCCTATACACAATGCAATACAAATTTATATGCAATAGTATTAGCAGTTATGAGACTCCACATTGCATATTATTAACTCAGATTTATCACTTCCATGCATAGATTTCCAAATATTCATGCTTTGCATATTATTTGAATATTCACTGATTATTGACGCCGTCGCGGCACATTATTTGATTATTGTTCTGATCTTTTCCATGTTATGACAATCTTTCTGAAAGCTAACTTTTTCTTTACTAATTAATTTTTAAAGTACTCACTTTATAAATTGCGTTTTTATTGATTTTTGTTACACGCTATAATTATAGCTAGAATTTTCAAAATGCGATTGCTACCGCTAGTAGTAGTATTTTTAACATTGCTGATAATAGAACCTCATAAATGCGAAATCTAATCTTGATCTA
Organism: Macrostomum lignano; assembly: GCA_002269645.1. Taxonomy (NCBI): domain Eukaryota; kingdom Metazoa; phylum Platyhelminthes; family Macrostomidae; genus Macrostomum; species Macrostomum lignano. Next base: position 106,638 of record NIVC01002429.1, read on the forward strand.
GATTTGATTCAAGCTAGATTTAGCTAAATTTGATGCTGTCTGTAGCTAGATCTCAAACTAGATGTAGCTAGATCTCCGGCTAGCTGTAGCTAGATCTCCGGCTAGCTGCAGCTAGATCTCAGGCTAGCTGTAGCTAGATCTCCGGCTAGCTGTAGCTAGATCTCTGACTAGATGTAGCTATATCTCAGGCTAGCTGTAGCTAGATCTCCGGCTAGATGTAGCTAGATCTCCGGCTAGATGTAGCTAGATCTCTGGCTAGATGTAGCTAGATCTCCGGCTAGATGTAGCTAGATCTCCGGCTAGATGTAGCTATATCTCTGACTAGATGTAGCTAGATCTCAGACTAGATGTAGCTAGATCTCAGGCTAGCTGTAGCTAGATCTCTGACTAGATGTAGCTATATCTCAGACTAGATGTAGCTAGATCTCAGGCTAGCTGTAGCTAGATCTCTGACTAGATGTAGCTAGATCTCCGGCTAGATGTAGCTAGATCTCCGGCTAGATGTAGCTAGATCTCTGGCTAGATGTAGCTAGATCTCCGGCTAGATGTAGCTAGATCTCCGGCTAGATGTAGCTAGATCTCTGACTAGATGTAGCTAGATCTCTGGCTAGATGTAGCTAGATCTGACACCAAATTTAGCTAGATCTCTGGCTAGATGTAGCTAGATCTCAGGCTAGATGTAGCTAGATCTCAGGCTAGATGTAGCTAGATCTCCGGCTAGATGTAGCTAGATCTCAGGCTAGATGTAGCTAGATCTCAGGCTAGATGTAGCTAGATCTCCGGCTAGATGTAGCTAGATCTCAGGCTAGATGTAGCTAGATCTCCGGCTAGATGTAGCTAGACCTCCGGCTAGATGTATCTAGATCTGACACCAAATTTAGCTAGATCTCTGGCTAGATGTAGCTAGATCTCAGGCTAGATGTAGCTAGATCTCAGGCTAGATGTAGCTAGATCTCCGGCTAGATGTAGCTAGATCTCCGGCTAGATGTATCTAGATCTGACACCAAATTTAGCTAGATCTCTGGCTAGATGTAGCTAGATCTCAGGCTAGATGTAGCTATATCTCCGGCTAGATGTAGCTAGATCTCCGGCTAGATGTAGCTAGACCTCCGGCTAGATGTATCTAGATCTGACACCAAATTTAGCTAGATCTCTGGCTAGCTGTTGAAATGTAACTAGATTTTAGAGATTCCAAACCAACAGATTTTAAGACTCAAGCTTCAGCAATGTTGTTCTATTGCTACTACGTAACGGCTGGATTTGTTGCTGTGTACTTGACGCTTCCATCGATTTATTGTTGAATTGTTTCGTACGGCAGCTGTCTGCCTGTCAATCACTTGCCATGTCCTCGCAAATTAAACTACGCTGATGCTTGACGCTCTTGACTTCAATATACTGTCCAATCCGCCTTTTGACTAATTTGTCTATTCAAATTCAATTTAGGTGTTCGATTTTTTTCCATCCTCTAATATTAAGGCTCAGAACAGTAGCGAGACTATTTTTAATTACTGGATTATTGAATAAAACTATATTTAATTTGATTCTGTTTCTGTTCCGTTTGCCACTGCGGCAGGAATCCAAGCCTTTTTTACCGGCTATTGAAAAAAACCATGAAGTATCTATTTCTTTGTTCTTCTTTTTTGACGTTGCCATAAGATCGCATAACAAGGCCCTTTGATGTCTCTTCCATACGGATTGTGCGGCAAGGCCCTTTGATGTCTCTTCCATACGGATTGTGCGGCAAGGCCCTTTGATGTCTCTTCCATACGGATTGTGCGGCAAGGCCCTTTGATGTCCCTTCCATACGGATTGTGCGGCAAGGCCCTTTGATGTCTCTTTCATACGGATTGTGCGGCAAGGCCCTTTGATGTCTCTTCCATACGGATTGTGCGGCAAGGCCCTTTGATGTCTCTTCCATACGGATTGTGCGGCAAGGTCCTTTGATGTCTTTTCCAGACGGATTGTGCGGCAAGGCCCTTTGATGTCCCTTCCTAATCGTCAGGCATGTACACACTGTGCCTTGGGGTTGGCCCTCATGTGTGAATCGCACGAGAGCCTCCAGCCAATTTTCTTGCCCAAGCCCCAAATGTGGCTGCGCATAGATTCATAGAATCGCGCTGCCCCTGATTGTGCGCGAGTTTCTTTGATGAGTTACTTTTGCATTTTTCAATAACAAAAAATCAGTGATCCATCCTGTTTGACTTATTTAAAGTGGAACGCAAATTGTTTTAAGAAAATCTAAGTCGACTTATTTATTTATCGTTGAGGTTTCTAAAATCGGATGCCCTTGAAAAAGAGAAAGGGAGTAGGCTGTATTTCGATCTGAAAAGCAGTGTAAATTACTTTTTTTAATAATTACCGCGTTTTACACATCGAGAGAAGCAGAGGAAAATGTTGGGATTTAAAACGCAAATAAAAGGAAGGAAAGTAAAGAAAGTATTTATAAAATCAATCACAAGATGGCGCAGCCCTCCAGCTCCTCGGAGATCATGTGCTGAAGGTTCATCAGTCCGCTAGCCGATGCCTCCACAATTTCCTGGTTGAGATTCTCCAGTACCGCGCCCTGCTCCTCCATGATTTGCTTCTGTTAAATCGAGGTTTTATTAATGAAGTTTAAATTTGTTTGTTAAGATACGTTTAAACCATGGGTCCCTAAGGCTCGGTTCATGCGCAAGCCAGCCAATCAGATTAAAGATGGGGGAAGGAATAGTGCCAGTCGACTGGGGGCACTGGAGTTGGGTTCAGGCGTAAGCCAGCCAATCAAATTGAAGATGGGGGAGGAATAGTGCCAGTCGACTGGGGGCACTGGAGTTGGGTTCAGGCGTAAGCCAGCCAATCAAATTGAAGATGGGGAAGGAATAGTGCCAGTCGACTGGGGGGCACTGGAGTTGGGTTCAGGCGCAAGCCAGCCAATCAGATTGACGATGGTGGGAGGAATAGTGTCATTCAAGCCTCACCCGTTTTTCATCAATCTCTTCGGGCAGTTGGCCCAGCGCGCTGGCTTCCTGAGCCAAGTTGAGCAGCTGTATAGTGACGCCCGGCCCAACCTCACCGCTGTCGTAGATCTCGGTCATGGAGGCGTACACTTGGCCAAGCCGGAGACACCGGCTGTGCTCCTCCTCCGTCAGTTCGGCCGCCTTTGACTCCGCGTATTCTGGCAGCTGAATGATACAGTAGTGTAAAGAAACACGCTATTCATTGTATAGGAACTCGTAAAACTGCTCACTTAAAAACTCACCGCTCTGGTAAGGAACGACACGAACGGGTATTGCACTTCCTTGGCCAGGTTCTTGGCAAGAATGGGCATCATGAAACTCATGATGAGGTTGCCAGCTGAGTTGACTATTTCGCCGCCAACGCTGTCCTCCATCTCTTCAAGCAGAGATCCCATCAAACCTTTTTTTGAGGATGCGTTTGAAAAGGGAAATATACTTCGTTCTTTTTTATTATAAGAAATCGATCGAGGGACCAATCAATACGAGCTAAGCCAATAAGGGGTGGGCAACTCCTTATCAGCCAATAAGGGGCAGGCAATTCCTTTTCAGCCAATAAGGGGCAGGCAATTCCTTTTCAGCCAATGGGGGTGGGCTACTCCTTATCAGCCAATGAGGGTTGGGCTACTACTGATCAGCCAATATGGGCTACTCCTTATCAGCCAATGAGGGGTGGGCTACTCCTGATCATCCAATAGGGTGGGCTACTCCTTAATCAGGCCATGAATACTAATTGAAAGGCTGAATATTGGCTCCTCCTCTCACCAAGAAGCGTGTCCAGCTGCTCGGGTTCCTCTTCCTCCTCTCTGTGCTCTTCCTCTTCCTCCTCTGGCGAGTCGAACAGGTGATGAAGCCGATTGGTGAGGCTGCTTTTCGCTTGTTGATCGTCTGGGCTGTCCTAAATGTTTTCATATTAGTAACCAACGTACAGTTTCTAATATAACTAGATATCATGAAACTATTTAGCTATTCTTACATCAAGTGTTCTGCGCGCTTCGTTTAACCAGCGTATGGTGCGTCGCAGATTCCTCTGGCCGAGCTGGTCGCCAGTACTGCTCATGCTGGGCACCCGCATGAAGCCGGGGAACGCCTGCAGTGCGTTGAACATGATCTGGCGCTGTCTGGCCGTCAGCTGCACGCCACCTGCGTTGATTGCGTTTGTCCGCGAGGACTTGGTGAAGACAATCAATAGAGATCGATTGACGGATGGGGAAAGCAGTAAAGGCAGGGTACGAGCGCGTTGTGACAGGATTGGCGAGTGACGGGCTGGGGAAGGGAGTAGGCTAGGTACATACAGTTGCAGGGGCGAGAGACGGGCTGGGCAAGGAAGGGAGTGGGCTATGTACATACAGTTGGAGGGGCGAGAGACGGGCTGGGGAAGGGAGTAGGCTAGGTACATACAGTTGCAGGGGCGAGAGACGGGCTGGGCAAGGAAGGGAGTGGGCTATGTACATACAGTTGGAGGGGCGAGAGACGAGCTGGGTAAGGGAGTGGGTATAAAGCTAAAGATCAGGGAGCTAAAGATTAGAGAGTCCAGAGAACCTACAGGTTCTCAGTGGCTTCTACCCTATCTACGTGCATGTAAATAGATCTACAAAGTGCGTGTAACTAGTACATGTACATGCATTCCTGATTACAAATGTATTTCAGTGATGATAAAGGATCACTGGCTGCATAAAGCGCACAATCAGGCTTAATTCACTTTCCAGAGAATCCCGATCGTACATCTGCAACACCAATAATATAGCTGCTTGACTTTAAATCAGTGCAACAAAATGGGAAGTGCAGGAAAATTTAATAGGCTACAGCACGCGGCTACAATGAAGCTCATTCAGTGCATGCAAATAATATTTCATAAGTTCTATGCAGTTAGTGCATGCTGTACTGTACTTTTATGTTGGCGCCGTACAATATCGATAAAAAGCAGCACAATTTTCGTAATTAATCAGCTGTGTTTTAATGGTGGGCTATTTCCAGACGTTATACCGTGTCCATAATTTTTTTCTATAACTTCTATATTTTTTTCAACTGATTTTCGATTAAAGCTGATTATGTTAAATTATTTTATTCATATGGTAATTGGTGCTATAGAAAGAGCATTGCATAATTAAAAAAATATGCATAGAATCGTGCTATCCGTAGAATGACTATCCAATTCCATTAAGCTATTTCAACCCTTCCCTTAGGAATAGGTGAAGACAATATTTTGTCGCAGGAGTTCAAACCCGGAGATTTAAGATTTGTTTGATTTCGAGTCTAATTTGAACTTTTGCGACCTAATATAGTTCATCATAAACGAACTTACAAAACTAAAGCAAGCGTTAAAATAACAGAAATTAAAGTCTTAGCAATATTTATATTTAATTTTAATTATTGTAAATTTATACTGTACATTTAAGGCATTTCTCTCCCTAGATTTCCGTACTTGTAAATTAAATTTTAAAAGCAAACTACTATAGATTTAGATATCATGTTCTTATACTATTTTATTATATTTTACTATCACTGAGGATCCTTAGTTTCTCTTCCAATAATTATTTCCTACAAAATCGACAGTTTAACAACGTCTTTTGTTGAAAGTGAAGCATTTAATTTTTTTAATTTAGGCGTACTTTTATTTAACATGTTAAGATTAATTCATTTAAATAAAGGCCGATAAAAATTTGATGCAACAAAAGCATTTTTAATATAAAAATCACTTAGTACAGGAAACAAAGGAAGTCGATAATTTTCGTGCCAGCCGTGAGCATAAACTGCAGTATCCACTGTTGGGCCAGACTCCCAATACATGCATGCAATTTCAGATATTAATGTGTAAAATTAATAACTAATTACAGTTGCCATGCAGATGCAGCTTTGTTATAAAGTTTTTTTCACTTTTAGTTTTAAAAACACAGCCCAGATAGCAGTATTTATAGAGAACTAGTTGAGGCAAAGCGAAAAAAAATAAAAAAATTATTTCTAAAAATCCATTTTATATGTATAAAAGCCCAAGAAAATCACGGAGCCGTTAGTTAAGTAATTAATAGGGGCTTGAGAAGACGGTGCGTGATCGCGACGATTCGGCGTGAAGACTTTCTTTGCTGGTTAATAAGAGTAATTTAGTAAAAACTTCCATTCATAGCGGGAAGATAAAAGCGGCAAACGATTGGGCGAGCAAGTTAAATTCAATCGCATAGAAAACGGTTGCCAGACAGCAAACTAAAAGGGGGGCTTATCTAGCAAAAAGCAATACAAAAAACCGGCCCGATTAGGCCAGGAAAAACTGAAGGCTAAGACACTGAGCGCGCACTTCCTACTCTTAGTAGTAGAGGCGTTGCGTTAGCGCGCGGGCAGAGGAAATTATTGGCAGGTAGGGGGAGGGGGCGAGGAAGTCAAATCCGGAGGAGGGGCGCGGGGGCACAGGTGAGTTACTCATCGCGCGGCTCATCGCCTTCCGCTCCCGCCGCGTCATCTGCAGCGGCCGGAGCGGCGGTTTCATTCTCTTCCTCACCTGGCGCCGCCGCCGCGGCCGCTGACTCTGCGGCCTCAGGTGCCTCAGGCTCCGCTTCAGCTTCGGCCTCGGGCTTATCCTCAGACTCAGGCTCAGCTTCAGGTTCCGCTTCAGGCTTCGATTCGGCCTCCGGCTCAGCTTCAGGCTGAGGTTCATCAGCTTCAGTCTCCGGCTTAGCCTCATCAGCTTCAGCCTCGGGTTCAGGCTCAGCCTTAGCCTCCGGTTCAGCCTCGTTCTCGACCGCCGCCGGTTCCGCGGGTTCCTCGCTTTTACCCTCCGCGGGTTCCTCGCTTTCACCCTCCGCGGATTTGGCCTCGCCCTGTTCCTGGCCACTCTTGCGCATCTCGGCCACCTCTTTGCGAGCTTGCATGCCTACAAGAATCAAGCAGCGTATTTTATAATAAAAATCACACTAGCTTTACATTTTGCTTGAAGCCTGTGGAAACGGATAGAGAGTAACGGATACTCACCGCGGAAACCAGCCTGAATTTTGGAAGCCGCCTGATTCTGAGCCGGATCGTTGGGATCCACGGCATTGGCGGCGTCCGAGTCGGCTTCGCCCTTGGCCTCGTCGGTCTTCTCCTCCTCCTCAGCCGCGACCGGCTTCTTGAATTGAGAAAAGAAATGAGTTGGTTTTTGGGGAGAGTTCGGGTTCGAGCGTCAAGTGTCGGGGTTTCTGCGGCTAAGGCTGTTTTGCAGTTTTAGTATAGTGGACTAGCCATTTGCTCCCCCATAAATAAATGCAATCTAAATCTAGAAATTCAGTACTTCCAGATCCATTTAGAAACTGCTTGGGTGTCATCTCACCGTCTCAGGGCTCGAAGAGGATCTCAGATTAGAGAAGAAGGCGATCATTTTTTTCACCTGTCCGTCTTTTTGACAGCTGGCCATGGCCTAATAAGTATATTCTCTTATTTAAACCAAGCTAATTCTCGCTAGCAAAAAAGCAGAAAAGGTAAAGGATTTGTTTCGTCTTCTTCTTGTTCCGTGAAGAAATCAGCGCTGATAACTAAGCAAAATGCCGCTCTATTGGTTATGAAGTAGATGAGATTTGCATTCACTAAAACCTCGCTCTTTATTGGCCGTCGCAAAAGGAACGCCAGAAATGAGGAAAAGGTGCGAAACGAATAGGGCAAACACGGAGCGCGGTGCGCAGTTCTGTGTTTTACAATTTGCAGCAAGAGGAGAGCTTTGAGTAACAGAGGGAGAGAATGCAGGGGCTAGCATTGGCGCCATATGGCGTATACAATTGAGATTTTTGTGACCTCTACTAATGCATTCGCCCATTAAATGCTCTAGAAAGCTTGTCTGCAAATAACAAAGCGACTTGGAATTTATTTCTTGTAATTTTTTTAATAATACTACTCTCGTAGTTCGAAAACCTTTTAGTCCTCTCCCTATTGTCTTTTAAATATGCAAAAAACTATTAAATTTCACGAAGAACACCTTCCGATAATCAGGTAAAGCGCGAAATCACTAAGCGGTTATTGTACTTGGCTAACAAAAATGCAGTGAAATATTGAGCAGAGAAAGCCATAAAATCCAGTGCCAAGCTTGCCGTTAATAGTTGCAGAAATCTGACTCTTTGTAAAGGGGCAGGAAAAAACTGACGTTGGTCAAGTTCGAATTCATGAAGCCAGCTTGCGAAATGCAGCAGGTTCTGGCTCCATTTTGTTATAATGAGCTGCGTAATGTTGTAGGCTGAGAAAATCCGATTTCAGATACAAAAATGCCTCTGTTAGCTTTCAACTAAAGCATATTGTGCGGCGGCTTCTATTGCAAAATTGCGACACAAAGCGAGGCTTAATAAAAAGTCAAGCCACTCCCGATAATTATGTCAGTAATCCGTTGCGACCTCGAAGTCTCGTGAAGAATCTTCAGCCGCTGATGACTCGACGGGCGCAGAAAAAGTCTCATCGACCGGTGAAGACTCAGCTGCAGCTTCATCTGCAGCCTCCTCAACCGGTGAAGACTCAACGGTAGTTTTATCAGCAGCCTCCTCAACCGGTGAAGACTCAACGGCGGCCTCATCAGCAGCCTCATCAACCGGTGAAGATTCAACTACAGCTTCATCGGCAGCCTCCTCAACCGGTGAAGACTCAACAATAGCTTTATCAGCAGCCTCATCAACCGGTGAAGACTCAACAATAGCTTCATCAGCATCATACTCAACCGGTGAAGACTCAACTGCAGCTTCATCAGCAGCCTCCTCAACCAGTGAAGCCTCAACGACGGCTTCATCAGCAGCCTCATCAACCAGTGAAGATTCAACTGCAGCTTCATCAACAGCCTCCTCAACCGGTGAAGACTCAACAATAGCTTTATCAGCAGCCTCCTCAACCGGTGAAGACTCAACGACGGCTTCATCAGCAGCCTCATCAACCGGTGAAGACTCAACAATAGCTTTATCAGCAGCCTCCTCATCAACCGGTGAAGAATCAACAATAGCTTCGTCAGCATCATACTCAACCGGTGAAGACTCAACGGCAGTTTTATCAGCAGCCTCATCAACCGGTGAAGAATAAAGTGCAGCTTCATCCGCAGCCTCCTCAATGGGTGAAGACTCAACGTCAGCTTCATCAGCAGCCTTATCAATCGGTGAAGACTCAACGTTGGCTTTATCAGCAGCCTCATCAACCGGTGAAGACTCAACAATAGCTTTATCAGCAGCCTCCTCATCAACCGGTGAAGAATCAACAATAGCTTCGTCAGCATCATACTCAACCGGTGAAGACTCAACGGCAGTTTTATCAGCAGCCTCATCAACCGGTGAAGAATAAAGTGCAGCTTCATCCGCAGCCTCCTCAATGGGTGAAGACTCAACGTCAGCTTCATCAGCAGCCTTATCAATCGGTGAAGACTCAACGTTGGCTTTATCAGCAGCCTCCTCAGCAGGTGCAGACTCGGCAACCACGGCGGTCTGCAGATCTACAGTCTCCTCAACGGGTGCAGACTCGGCAACCACGGCGGTCTGCAGATCTACCGTCTCCTCAACGGGTGCAGACTCGGCAACCACGGCGGTCTGCAGGTCTACCGTCTCCTCAATGGGTGCAGACTCGGCAACCACGGCGGTCTGCAGATCCGCAACCTCATACTCATACTCGGTGTCAAAAGTAAGCAAAGCCTCGAATGCAGCCACTTTGTCATTAATTTTTGAGTCAAAGGGGGCTGACTCGGCAATGCTTGTTGGCTGCTTGATGCTGGGTACCGCACCAGAGGGAAATGGTTGCTAGGGAAAGAGAAATAACGGGGGAAACTTAGAACGCATATAAGCATACCTGCTTACAATTAACAGCAAACTTGAGAATATGGAAAATGTGATGTCAGTGGGAACATCTTTGATTTATTAGCCTACCAAGATGCAATAATTTCACACCTCAAGTTTTCTGCAAGAAATCTGTAAAGAAACAGAAAATGTCCCATCATGAAGCTTGACCATAATGAAACTGTGACACAATATAGTGTACTTGATTCAGAAATAAACGTTCGTTTTAATTTAATAAGCTTCATTTTGGTAAAGAATCATGATAAGCATCACAGTTTTATCAAGGTCAAGTTTCAAAATCGATCCTTCACAAAGTTCTGCAACAAAGTTCTGAAAGTACATGTAGTTGCGTAACCTTCTGTATTGGCACCAACTTTTGCAAGAAGATGCTTTTAAAACTCGCCAAAGCGTTGCTTGCAACTGAAGAAGTTGGACGAGAGGTTCGCTTGTAGAAAATTTTTCAAGTGGGGCAGACCAGGGTCGCCTCATGGTTACGAGCTAAAACAAACGGATTAACCAAAGAGGCTTCTACCTGGTTAAGTACACGCCTTGGAATCATTGAAAAGTATAAATTATTTACGACAAAAATAGCAAGAAAATATGCAATTTATGGTCTAATAAAGAAAAGGAAAATTCAAGCAAGAACTGCACTGGTTTCTAACCTCTTCCTCGGCCTCTTTCTGCTCCGCCGCTTCGTCCTGCTGCTCTTGGCCTGTTTCGTCCTTCAGCTTCTTGCGAGTCTGATAGCCTTTGAAGCCGGCCTGGATCTTGATGGCAGCCTGGGCCAGCTCGGGATCGTTCAGGTCGATCTCCTCCTCTGGGTTCTCCTGCTAGATGGGGATTGGGAACAAATAGAATACACTGTAGTGAGCTTGCTCATCTCTTGGTTGCACTGAGCTCAGCTACGAGTCTACGACTCAGAATCTACTTAAGAGCTTAATAACACGTATTTTCAAAATATTACGTTTTTTTCTAAATTACTATTTAGAATGGTATGAGTTTTTGACTAGCTAATGTACATTCTTGATGCTTTAGAAAGGTAAGGACTATCGACTAGCTAATGTACATTCTTGATGCTTTAGAAAGGTAAGAACTATCGACATGCTAATGTATATTCTTGATGCTTTAGAAAGATAAGGACTATCTACTAGCTAATGTACATTATTGATGCTTTAGAAAGGTAAGGACTATCGACTAGCTAATGTACATTATTGATGCTTTAGAAAGATAAGGACTATCTACTAGCTAATGTACATTATTGATGCTTTAGAAAGGTAAGGACTATCCACTAGCTAATTTACATTCTTGATGCTTTAGAAAGGTAAGGACTATCGACTAGCTAATGTACATTATTGATGCTTTAGAAAGATAAGGACTATCTACTAGCTAATGTACATTATTGATGCTTTAGAAAGGTAAGGACTATCCACTAGCTAATGTACATTATTGATGCTTTAGAAAGATAAGGACTATCTACTAGCTAATGTACATTATTGATGCTTTAGAAAGGTAAGGACTATCGACTAGCTAATGTACATTATTGATGCTTTAGAAAGATAAGGACTATCTACTAGCTAATGTACATTATTGATGCTTTAGAAAGGTAAGGACTATCCACTAGCTAATGTACATTATTGATGCTTTAGAAAGATAAGGACTATCTACTAGCTAATGTACATTATTGATGCTTTAGAAAGGTAAGGACTATCCACTAGCTAATGTACATTATTGATGCTTTAGAAAGATAAGGACTATCTACTAGCTAATGTACATTATTGATGCTTTAGAAAGGTAAGGACTATCCACTAGCTAATGTACATTATTGATGCTTTAGAAAGATAAGGACTATCTACTAGCTAATGTACATTATTGATGCTTTAGAAAGATAAGGACTATCTACTAGCTAATGTACATTATTGATGCTTTAGAAAGGTAAGGACTATCCACTAGCTAATGTACATTCTTGATGTTTTAGAAAGATAAGGACTATCGACTTGCTAATGTACATTATTGATGCTTTAGAAAGATAAGGACTATCTACTAGCTAATGTACATTATTGATGCTTTAGAAAGGTAAGGACTATCCACTAGCTAATGTACATTATTGATGCTTTAGAAAGATAAGGACTATCTACTAGCTAATGTACATTATTGATGCTTTAGAAAGGTAAGGACTATCCACTAGCTAATGTACATTATTGATGCTTTAGAAAGATAAGGACTATCTACTAGCTAATGTACATTATTGATGCTTTAGAAAGATAAGGACTATCTACTAGCTAATGTACATTATTGATGCTTTAGAAAGGTAAGGACTATCCACTAGCTAATGTACATTCTTGATGTTGTAGAAAGATAAGGACTATCGACTTGCTAATGTACATTATTGATGCTTTAGAAAGGTAAGGACTATCGACTAGCTAATGTACATTCTTGATGCATTAGAAGGGAATGAGCTATAGCCTGGCTAATGCACATATAATGCAAAGGTAAGCTTGCTTCATTATACCTGAGGCTCCTCGGCCGCCTGCTCCTGAGCCTCGTCCTGCTGCTGCGGTTTCTCAGCCTCTTCGCCAGCATCCGGGGCCGCCTCCTTGAATGAAAGCGAGAATTAGGATTAATTTTCATATAAAGCTGCGCTCTACTCGATACGAAATCAAACTGAGACAAAGACAACAGAGAGAAAACTAGGCTACGTGTGAAAAGTGGAAAATGTTAACAAAATGACAGTAAAACGAATATTTGGTGAGGTTTAAATTAATATTTTATTAGTAGGGGGGTTACCTTGCTGGCACTCTTGCGACTCAGCGGACCCTTTGACGAGCGCTCTCGATCGCCAAAGCAACACAGAAGAAATGAGCTCATGCTTCTGAGCCAATAAGTTATCTGAGTCTACACACCACTGGCTTAAGCTATTTGACACTAATTTGTTTTCTCTGCACAGCTGCACCTTTGTTAATTTGGCGGCAAAAAGTGCACATGCGCCGCCGAGCAATAGCAGGCTTGAGGGTGAGAGTGAGTGAAATATTGGAAGCAGGCCAGGAGCGAGAGGCCGAACGCAGAGAGCGTATATTTATGCATTTTATCCGCTGCAGGGTCTCGACTCTCGCCAGCTGAAAACTGTCTGACTTTTGGAATAGGAGAGCCGCACGGCCTCACCTGTGCGCGCAGGCCCGCTTCAGTTTTCAGAACTTCTCTCTCTCTCTCTCTCACACTCAACCCTGAATGCTGTATCCATCGGACCTACAGTTTACACACACGCCGGAAGCAGATATTACCAATTGATAAACTTGGGACTTCCGTGTGCAAGTAGTCTGACTTGAACATCCCTCACTGTAAGATTAGTGATGAGCCTCTTACAGCTGCCAGGTGCACAGTCAGGTGGATGACTTAAAACGGTTTGAATGCGCAGGACCTACTGCAGCGTCGCTCGTATAAAATTCCAGTCAAGTTCTCCAAAAATAAACCCCGTTGCCTGCTTTCAAATAAACAGCCACTTGTACGGGACTGCCAAATGGAGGCAACTTAGCAGTTCTTGTGCTGTCAAATTAATAATTCATGGATACTTCTGCTCCAGTTGGACGGTAATCACCACGGAGATTAATTATAGCCTTTTAAGATTTGAGAAGATTTGATAGAAGTCTATGCACAGGTGCTGTACAAGAGTGCATAAGCACAGGCAATGTGTACTTTTTGGCAAGGAATTTGCTCTATAGAGTTTCTATGCTCTATAGTGAGTTAGTAGCGGTCAATTCTGAGCTCTTGTTGAGTCTTGCAACAAGTTGGCTTAAATTCACGGTTGCTGAAGGTTTGCCTAGAAAAGCACAATGAACGAAAAATGCTTTCCAGTGTTAATTAGCGAGCTGTTAATATTGGGATTATGTGAATCTCAACAACACAATGGGACAAAAAACACGGAATAAACTATTATCGGTCTCCATGCAGCCTAGAGCTCTTGTTAATAGGCACGAATTGAATTCGCAAACAAAGGAAGGTGATTGAACGATGCAGCATTGAAAGCAAAGCAGGCATCCCAAACGCTTTGATAACTACAATGTAACAATACGCATGGTAGATGAACTCTACTCAAGTGCTCCCTGCTTGGTGACTGGCTACCAGGGACCCTGGAACTGTGAAAACTTAACTTTGTTTCCTTTTTAATCCAAAAACAAATACTTGTGCGGATTTAAAATTTACTTTTCTCTGTGAAAATCTCTAAAATTTCTCTGAGTTCAGTCTTCCAGTCCAGGGCAGTTCCAGTTGTCCCTGATAATTACTAAGTCAGTAGTAAAAATGATAAAAGCTAGTACTAATAAAATTGGGACTTAGGAAACTAAAACAAACTCGGCACTGGGTAAGTGCCAGTGACTGGGAACGCTCGAGCGGCATAGGATACCTTTCCTGTTTCTGCGGAGTTAGCGTCCCCGGAGCGGGACTTATGGCTGCTCCATCCGCGTTGAATTTTGACAGCAGCCGCCTGCACCTCTGGGTCGTTCAGATCTATATCTACCTCCTCTTCACCGTCCTTGTCTCTAATCTGTCCCGCGGGCTCTGGAGCAGACTCTTCAACTACATCAGGCTCGCTGACTTCATCAGCTTTCTTAGCCCGAGACTTGTGGCTGCTCCAGCCGCGTTGTATCTTGACGGCAGCTGCCTGAACCTCTGGGTCTTCCAGATCGATGTCTACCTCTTCTTCATCATTTTTCTTCTCTTCTTCCGCAGTTTCTGGAGCGCCCTCTTCAGCTGGCTTTGCTGCATCATCTTCATCAGCTTTCTTAGCCCGAGACTTGTGACTGCTCCAGCCGCGTTGTATTTTGACAGCAGCTGCCTGAACCTCCGGGTCTTCAAGATCAATATCTACTTCTTCTTCAACATTGTCCTTCTTCTCTTCCACAGATTCTTGAGCAGTCTCCTTAACAGCATCATCTTCATCTGTCTTATTGGCTCGAGACTTGTGACTGCTCCAACCACGTTGAATCTTGACAGCGGCTGCCTGCACTTCTGGGTCTTCAAGGTCAATATCTACCTGCTCCTCTTCGGCTTCCTCTTCAACCGGCTCGGGAGCAGTCTGTTCAACTGGCTCAGCTCCATCAGCGTCCTCAGACTTCTTAGAGCGGGACTTGTGGCTGCTCCAGCCTCGTTGAATCTTAACAGCAGCTGCCTGCACCTCTGGATCCTCCAGATCTATGTCTACTTCCTCTTCTTCATCGTGTTTATTCTCTTCCGCAGATTCTGAAGCAGTTTCTTTAACTGGTTCGACAGCTTCATCTTGATCAGTCTTTTTAGCCCGAGACTTGTGGCTGCTCCAGCCTTGTTGAATCTTGACAGCAGCTGCCTGCACCTCTGGATCTTCCAAATCGATGTCAACCTCTTCCTCTTCCTCAGCGTTTTTCTCAACCGGTTTAGCTTCATCAGCTTCATCAGACTTCTTAGGGCGGGATTTATGACTGCTCCAGCCTTTCTGAATCTTAACAGCAGCCGCTTGCACCTCTGGGTCTTCCAGATCTATGTCTACCTCTTCCGCAACCCCCGGGTCCCCTGCCTCGGTCTTGGCAGCAGCGGTGCTTTCATCGGCTGCAGACTGAGCAGCCTCGACGGCTGCTGCTGCTGCCCTCATTGCCTGAAAGCGTCGCGCAAAAAATGTTCTTGCAGAGTGCGAGTACGCAATGTAGCTTGCAAAAACTAATGCTGTATATTAATTAGCCTTGACACGAACTATTTTTAGCGAAATAGACATAATTAGAGTTTAATTATTAGAAAGCAATTGTTAAAAAGCAAAGATGTTAAAAAAACAGTAGCGATGCATGATCATGGGGGTTTACAATAGACAGTGCCTTATTGTGATCCGCTCATGTATTGACAGCTTATGTGGTAATTTAAATTGAAAATCCAGCTCACCTCTCGCTTGGCCTTCATATCCTTTCGGGTGCGGTAGCCCTTGTAGCCGGCCTGTATTTTCACGGCCGCCTCTTCCAATTCGTCCTTGGATGGGCCCTCGATGATTTTCTGTCGGGAGAGAGTTGAGAGTGCACATTTGATTGGTTATTTATTGTTGAGATGACTGCTATATGTGCAAGAGACCGCTGTCGGGGAGCAGCAATAGCTGCTTGAACTCAATATTATGGATCGAGGTGGTACAGACATCTTTAATGACAGTTCACAGCCATTTTTACCCAAATCAGTATTACAGTAAACAAAAAATGAGCTGTAGAAATAGTAAAAGTCCCAACAAACTGCCATGAATCAAATCGGAATCCAAAAATTCGGGAATATAAATGATTAAATTAACTTTAAAAAAATATTTTAAGGGTTCAATCGTGCTTTCATTAAGCCAATAGGATTCATTTCCGTAAATAGGCTTATGGAAAGCTCTGCCTTCATTTACATTAGAGAACGTCCATATATGGAAATGAATACATTTTACTCTGAGCCATTCATTGCAAAGTAATCAACTTATGCTGCAAATTATCTAGAGCAAACAGCGCACAAATCCAAGTGAAACAGCGAAGATAACCTCATTTACAATCGCTGGCATTGTTATTTATATATTTCTTGATGTCTGACTGCATAAATACTTTGGCGTGGTAAGAAAGAGTAAGACGTGCATGGGCAAATAAAAATAAATAATATTTAAAGAGGTTAGAAGCGACCAAAGTCAACTGCAAAACTAATTGGGACCAGAAACGCAGACAGCAGATTGGGTACTTGGCGGTGTTCACGCGGTCCACACCCACACGCAAACTGCAACAAACCAAACCGGGCTGTAGGCTCCCCTTTGCGTTGCCAAGCATCTCAGAATGAATATACATGTAAATACCGGCGTATGTGCGCAAATTTGTACCGACTATTTTGGGCACAAATGTTAATAATAATAGCATCACAATTCGTATTCGAATTCGGCTACAACTCTGCCAACTCTGTGTTTACTTTAGCTTGGTAGCAAACGCTTCGCTTGATACCAAACCGCCCGAACGCATTATTCTCTTCGCTCCCCGATGCCAATGAGTAGTAAGTAAAGCATTTAAATGCGCAGATAGTAGCAGTTTCACAAATCAGTTTAGATAAGCCGTGAGATTCAATTAACTATGCAAGTTCAGACTTGCAATTTCCACCGTTTCGCCTTGTTTATACAACCGATTACAACCAAGCACAGATTACGCAGAACGGGAGCAAGTAACTCATGAGTTTTGGCTTTGCGACCATGATAGCTTTTGGTCTAGGGGGAAGCTAAAGGGTAGGCTGGATTGATAATGCGGGTAAATTGAAGCTTGAGATTGAGACTTGTTGATTATTCGCACCTTGGCTAAGCGCTGGATTGGCCAACGTCCTCCACCCCATCCTCACCCGCATTCGCTCCTCTCTGTCGTGAAACTCCTGCCTCGCTTCGGCTTCTCGCGTCTGGCGGTCGTAGAACCAGTCGGAGAATTTGACAGGCGACGGGGGCCCATTCGACGGTGGCGAGAACTGGCGCGGCAGTGACTGCACCGTCGCTCGGTGCGGCGATTTCGGTGCGGCTCTGCTGGCCGGCTGCGTCTCAGCCTCGTCGCCGCCGTCTTTACCGACCACGCCACCATTCTCGGGCTTCGCGGCCAAGTATCGCTTCTTCAAAGAAGCCCATCTGTCGGCGTAGTTAATATTGTCTTGCTTGCGGAGGAAATCATACCGACTCATTGTGGCCGCCTTTTTAATATTGCCCGGCTTTGGTGGCGCCTGGTGCATGCTCTGGGACCTAGTCACAGTAATGGTCTCGGTGACCTCCGATGGCACCTCTGTTGCTGTCTTATCCGCATCCGGTTGACTCGGTGACTCGATAGTTATCTGAGGTGTCACGCGCACTTGTTTGTTGTCTACAGTCTTACTGGCCGCAGGTGTGGGAGTCCGATCATTTTCACCGGTTTTCGAGCTAGCCTTCGGCTCAGGAGCATTGCTCTTTCCGCTTTTGCCGCCCGGCTTTGCAGCATCCTTGTTCTTCTTCTTGCGTCGACCGAAACAGCCCAGCATAGTTTGGCTTTAGACGAATTTCGTTGCCTCGTGCCTTTGTTAAGAGAATGAAGCTCTATGGAGAGCGCAAAGATCACCTGTCGATTGATGAGTAAATAGCGTCAGAAAATGCTGCCAACCTAGCCGCAGAAGAGGCTGCGCGCCGAGCTTAGCAACAAGAAATCAAGATGGGGTTGCTTGCCACTCGCCGCTAGCGCACTAGAGCCTGGTGTACAATGCCGGCATCCAGCCAGGCCAGCCAATGACGAACAAGGAACCGAGAACTGACGTTATCGTAGAGGAGATATCGCACACACAATGAACGATTAGCTTGTTGCCAAACTGACTGGACAGGAGCAGTGACAAAGCGCTTGCGCCAAAGCTAAAATTCTGCGCAAATTTGCAGACAGCCACCCGGCTGAGGAGGGCTTACAGTCCAGGCAGAAGGAAAGTGTTTCACTACCTCTTCTAGTGCAGCTCTTTCCCTGCAACCAACGCGAGCTGAGCAAAGTGGGGCGGGTGCAGCGCTTTACTGTCTTCTGCTTTGGAACTCCTCTTCTTTTGCTTTGGCTTCTGTCTTCTGGTTGTGTCTTCTGCTTTTTTATAAAAAAAGTCGAACCAGCAGACCAATATGCAGCGTTCCGCAGAGCAGTTGAGTTGAATTGGCAAGAGCGGTTTGCTCCTGGGGCTCCGAATGAAGCGTTCTTCTTCTCTGTCTCTCTCTATTCTCTTTTTAGTTCTTGTTTGTGCAAATTTGTACAGCTCTGTTCTCTCACACACTCCGCTCTCTCCTCTCTCTCTCCTTGCATGCTTGTAGAACTCGATCTATGCCCAGCGACCAGTGGTGTAGGTGCTGCGCTGCGGTCTTCTTGGGAGGCGAGGGAGGATGGGTTGGCGCCGGCCAAGTGCGCCGGTACTGCGCAATAAAGAACTCAAGGTCTCGGAGGGGGCCCAGCCCGGTATATACCAGCCTCACCTCGCAGTCACAGCTCGTACTTGCCAGCCCGTTTCTAAGTGTCCATTTATACAAGATACGCATTAGTGTATATAGCCAACGCTTTAATTAGAATTCACTTTGAGCCCAGGGCTGCAAGACAGCATGAATTGGAAGTTGGAACAGATACGTATTATATACAGGCGTATAGCTATTTTTCACAATATTAACGAGCTGTAATAATGAGTAGGTGGGGCTAAGTACAAGCTTAACAGCTGCACTGGCTAAACTGTCGATCCATTGTGTATTCTATTGTATATTAGTGATCAACTGTCCGAGTAATACGAATGAAATCGACGAGGAAATTCTATTGTACGTTTAATGAACAATTCCTTTTTATGTGTAGTTCTCTGACTAAATTACATGTACGAATTCAGATATTCGAATAACTCAGACTAGACACTCCGAGATTCAAGAGATTTATTAGTTTAAGGTGGAAGGAATAATTCGTTTGGTAGGTAATTAATTATGTGTTTTTGAGTCTGCATGGAGTGACATGGAGTGAAAATGACAATGCTTATAAAAAAACTCGCCAAACTGTGTTTTTGATAATAGCTATTTTAGTAGCGTGAGTAACAGCAGTTGTTGTTGTCCCAGAATAATAGACTACATAGCACAGAGCCGCAGGCTATGGGAGGAGCGGCTCTTAACGGTTGTCGCATTAATGTACATTGCTCCAAATGAATGTACACTGGCCGCAATTAAGCCGAGACCCCTAGACGCCCAGCCCCGTCTCTCTGACCCAGACAGGCTAGGCTGGTGGAGCTCTCGGGTAAATATTGATTTTTCTCTCTCCCCCACTGTACGCGAAACCGAAGCAAACAAAGCGAGACTTGGGCTCGCCCAGGGGGCAGTGCGACGATAAATAAGCCCTGGCCTAGTGGACTACTCTTCCACTTCAGACAAAACCTGTTGTTGTCTAAAAAACACCCCCAGGCCCTGTCAGCTACTACAAGCCTACATAGAAACTGCGAATTGGCCGGTGCAATGATGACCTTAATGCGAGAAAGCCTTTGCAAGCTAGCCACTACTTTACTGGCTAGATTTATCCGTATTTAACTCTCAAACAATAGGAAAGGCAAGGGTGCGTGAGTCAAAATATATCCAACTACGCTACTTGCTACGACTAGGAGGGTAGTAGTATTTAAAACATTTTTATCAAGCGCAGCTTGTTAAAATCTGCTTCAAGCACTCCCTGATTTTAAAAGTTGCTTAGCTCATACACTGTACAGGACAAAACACTGTAATCATTTAAAACATAGCAGTAGTGTATGTGGCATTTTATCTCAACAGACAAAACACCATAAATAACTAGGCTTGAAAATGGCCGGCAAAAAAGTCACTTGCTGCGGCAGTAAGCGGGGTAGAATTATAAAAATTTCAGCGTGCACTTTTATTAAAAGCTTCTCCATCTGTTCGGCCGTGAAGCCGATGAAAGAAACGGAAACTAAGCAGAAAGAAAGGAGGCGACCGGACGCATGAGCGAGCGGGTCGAGTTGGACAAACATGCCCTATCCTAGCCGAAGGAAAGGGAAATCTATCCCCTCCCTCAGCCCCATCGCTGCATATTTATCAATGCTAGAGATCGAGAGTGGCTCAAGTGGGGGCAGTCGGCAGCAAATCTAGCAGCAAAAGGCATGGTCGAATGTCCCGAAAAAGCAAGAGGAGAGAAAACAGGAGCTGTGCAGACCGCGAAGAATACTTGGGAGAATTTAGCGACAGCGAACGATCTATAGCAGGTCAGACAGACCCGGACAGCGCTGTTTGAGGCTGGCAAGAAGTGCATTTCACGCTTTGCTTGTACCAATGACTATATGCGCACGCATGCATAGTGTAATAGTAGTACTGCACCCGATACCACAGTTCCCCATGCCCCTGCAGTCGGCCAAATAACTTCAGTCGATAATACGATACGAAACAACTTTACTTTCCAAGATATCTGTCGCTAGTGCAAAAGTCTGCAGCATCATATTACAGGATTATGTTAATTATGACTTCGCAGATATAGGCTATGATAAACTAATAAGAAGACAGCATTGAATGAGTACACACAGGAAGTGCATCCATTATTTGCTTTGCAATTGCCCAAAAATGTACACAGAAGCATGCTCTTACAGTAAAGCACAAAGACATGCTTACAGAATCTTCTTCCTCCGCATCAGCGGCCGCTGAAGCTGGCTGGTTTTTCTTCTCCAGCAGGTCCTTCCGTGTTTTGTAGCCTTTGAACCCTGCCTGGATTTTCGCCGCCGCGGCCTCCACCTCGGGATCGTTCAGGTCGATGTCCTGCAGTGGCAAGAGTTGATGAATTTGGGATGTCAGGGTCTGGCAGGTCTTCAGCTCATCTAGAAATCTTAAGATCATTTTAGAGACCCTGATACTTTTGAAGAGACCCAGACACCCTTGAAGAGACCCATACTCTTGTAGAGATCCTGACACCCTTGAAGAGACCCAGACACCCTTGAAGAGACCCATACTCTTGTAGAGATCCTGACACCCTTGAAGAGACCCAGACACCCTCGAAGAGTCTCAGACACCCTTGAAGAGACCCAGACACTCTTGTAGAGACCCTGACACCCTTGAAGAGACCGACCCAGACACCCTCGAAGAGTCTCAGACACCTTTGAAGAGACCCAGACACTCTTGTAGAGACTCAGACACCCTCGAAGAGACCCAGACACCCTCGAAGAGTCTCAGACACCTTTGAAGAGACCCAGACACTTTTGTAGAGACTCAGACACCCTCGAAGAGACCCAGACACCCTCGAAGAGTCTCAGACACCTTTGAAGAGACCCAGACACCCTTGAAGAGAACCAGACACCCTTTGAAGAGAATCAGACATCCTTAAAGAGACCCAAACACCCTTGAAGAAACTCAGACACCCTTGAAGAGACCCTGAAACCCTTGAAAAGACCCAACCCAAACACCCTTACAGAGACCTTGGCACCCGTATACTGTAGAGACCCTGACACCCGTAAAGAGACCCTGAGACCCTTATACTGCAGAGACTCTGACATCCTTATAGAGACCCAGACAACCTCAGAGAGACCCTGACACCCTTGAAGAGACCATGACACTCTTGAAGAAACCCTGACACTCTTAAAGAAACCCTGACACCCTTGAAGAGACCCTGGCACTCTTGAAGAAACCCTGACACTCTTAAAGAGACCCTGACACCCTTGAAGAGACCCTGGCACTCTTGAAAAGACCCTGACACCCTTGGAGAGACTCTGACACCCTTGAAGAGACCCTGGCACTCTTGAAAAGACCCTGGCACCCTTGGAGAGACCTCTAAACCCTCATGGAGAGCCTGACACCGTTATCAAGTCTTACACTTACCACTTCCTCAGCCGATCCCTGTTCGGGAGCCGATTGTCTGTAAAATGGAAAGCCAATTCAAACTTTAAATGATGATTTGACATCCGATTTTTCCTAGCTGTGCTCTGCACTACGACCTACGCATGTACTACTGCTGCTGCTCGGGAATCACTAGCCAATAGTGATGCATTTAGAAACTCGAACTAAAAGAGGCGGCCAGATTGATGGCGGATACGGTAAGATTGAGTTGCAGAAATTGGACAGGGCGCCGTCTCTTTCTCGCGGAGGCTGAGTTGTCTGGATCGATCGAAGGAATTAGCGAGGGGCGGCAGAGGGAGAACGAACGAGCAGTTCTGATTAATAATGCTATAAGCTTAACTCTGACTTAATCTGGTTTGCACTTTTTCGTCATAAAGTCTGCGCGACCTTTCTATATGAGATGCTGGCTGATTTACAAAGAATTATTCAGTTGGGAGAATTGCCCGCCCAGGCGTTATGAACCTGTGTCTGACTCCGAGACAGACAAGCCAGCAGTTAACCAAACAGACGTGAAAATAACTAAGACACATAGTGTAAAGAGACTGAGACCCCAAGACAGACACTGAAACAGGCAGACAAGCAAACGCCAAGACAGACAGTAGTGAAAGGTGGACACTAAGACAGCAGACACTAAGACATCAGGATAGGGGGACACTAGGACAGACAGACACCAGGACACAGACACCAGGGCAAGTTAGACACTAGGACAGGCAGAAACCAGGACAGGCAGACACCAGGACAGGCAGACACCAGGACAGACAGATATTAGGACAGGCAGACACCAGGACAGGCAGACACCAGGACAGGCAGACACCAGGACAGGCAGATATCAGGGCAGACAGACACCAGGACAGACAGACACCAGGACAGACAGACACCAGGACAGGCAGACACCAGGACAGGCAGACACTAGGACAGGCAGACACCAGGACAGGCAGACACCAGGACAGACAGACTGTGCACCCACTTGATGGCTTCGCGCTCCTGGTGGCCGCGCACAGCAGACTGGATCTCGCTGGCCGCCTTGTCCTCGCGCAATTTGGCGGCCTCCTTTTGCGCCGCGTGCCGCCTAAAATTGGTCTGGATGACCTTGGAGGCGTCCTGCTGCTGCGGGTCGGATGGGTCGATGGTGGGCTGCTGGAAGGAGGTGTTGTTGTAGAACCTGTCCTCGACTTTGGCAGCCAGTTGGGCCGGATCGTCGTCGCCAGTTTCCTCGCGTCGGCGGATCAACTCCTCGAAGTACATGGCGCCGAAGGTGTAGATGTCGGCTGGCTGGGAGCGAAGCACCTCGCGGGCGAGGCCCTCCAGGAGTGATTGAAATCCGCGAGGAACACGGAGCTTCGTGCTGCTGAACGGTACTGACATGGCTGGTGGATAGTTGCTGTAACATGCAATGATGATTAAAATTTACCGTTTAAGATTTCTTTAGCCTCTGATGGTCTCTGACAGATATTTAAACAGTAATTGTAAAGTTGCATTATGGGCTGGACCAGAAGCAATTTTGAATGTGCTTGGACACAGACTAATATTGGAAATCTGGTAAAAAATAGTTAAGAATTCAATTCACTACACATAGTTAATAAATACAAATCATAAGTGCTACTGATTATAAAAAAATACTGACTGTTCTATTGACTAAAAAACTATTAAAAGTAGCTTTGTATATTTCTTTACTATTTTTAAAAACCCTATTGCTTATAAAAAGTCCTCTTTAAATGCTTAGCTATATAATAAAAAAGGTATTTAGAAGCCATTAATTTGGTTTTGTTAGATTTACAGATAAGTAAATATCTTAAGGATTGCTAGCAGAACAGCTGACTTGTAGCAGGCAAGCAATAAAAAATGAAAGAGGAAAATACATCATAAAAACTCATTTCATGTTAGCCTTGATGGCTGATGCTAAGATTAAGTAAAACATTAATAATTAAAAGTGAACAATACAATGTACTTTTCCTAAGCCACTAATTAAAGCAAATAGTTTTTATAAATCAGATATAAGATGTAATTCAGGGTATCCATAAGCCCAGGGGAGCCAAATTAACTTATTATTGCTAAATTTAAAATCCATTAGTATGCTACAAATACTTGCTACTGATTATTTAATGACAAAAAGTCAATAAATTTATCACCATAGTTAATGTATAATTTTTTCTGTTGCTGTGATCAATGGATTACATATTTTATCGCTTCTATTTTAATACATGGGACAAAACTTCACCTAAAACTTTTAATTCAGTAATTAAGATTATAAGAAAACTGAGTAACAGTTTTTCAAAAAAAGTTATATAAAGATCAAAACCCGAAAAATGAGCATACAGTAGAAATAGATACGCTTGTAAGTAACCTAGACATGTAAAAAACTGTTTTAATAATATTTCTTGCAAGTTTTTTGATAAAAAATACACAATAAGAAAACCAATCTGAAAGACATGATCGAGACATTCTCGAAATGCAACTCTACTAATCATAAAATCCTGTAACTTAACAAGGATAAAAATTTTCTCGGAAAGGTCAGTTACCGTGGTGATTACCTTGGCAGTCAAGAAGACACAAATTTCTATTCTTAATAAAGACTTTTCGCAATGAAATTAACCTTAAACAAGTTGTACTTGAACGAAACAATCAAGTAGCTAATGTTTTTTGCAGCAAAGGATCAATTTTTGTTTATTCGTTTTATTTTCCCAAACCGTAAGTAAAATACTTACTTGACTATTAATAAAAATAAAACTCAGCATTTCTTTAGTGCTTTATGGCTCGTTGATTTCTTTGCAGATTGTCAAAGTTAATGAGACGTAGCAGACTCTCGGGATCCATAATTCAATTACATGTGGTGGTCACATGAATGTGCAAGGACTACTCAAGTAACATATACATCTTTATCCTTGATGTATCCTTGATGAGTGGTCCTTGATGAATGTGCTGAATACATATGTAACGTAGTATGCATGATCTTGACTTTACTTGACTTAGCTGCAGGGGGCATCCGGCGGATGCAGCTAGGAGGTGGAGGAGACCGCCCATTTCGCTAGCCCCCCCTGGCGACAATCACTTCCATCGAAGCGATGTTCCAGCTGAGAACGGGGATAAGGACCCCACACCATGGAGGCCCCCTTTCTGGACAGGCGTCTTAAGAGAGTTGCCGTTCAGGTGGGCCACGACATTGCGGTTCCGGCCGGATCATGAACATGATCCACCGGACAAGGTGAGGGTGCGTGGCCCTGGATTCCAGGGCTCTGCAAAAGGCCTTGAAGATGTCATTGTCCAAGGCCCCTCAATGTCCTGGACAAGCGAGAGGGCAAAGCCTCTGCCAAGAACGACCCTCTCCAGGAAGTCAACGATGACATATGAGGGCACTCTCTGTAGACCTGCCCGCGCGGAAGGCGGGCTGGTTCTGCGAGAGTGGGAAGCGCTTCAGCGCGACCGAAAGTAGGCGAAAGCAGGCAGAAAGAGGTGAGGCTGATAGGCCTAAAGGCTTTCACCGATTGGTAGTCGTTCTTTCCAGGCTTGGGGATAAAGACCACCTGGGCCTCTCTCCACGCAACTGGTACATAGCCCAGCTCCACACAAGCTCGGAGGAGACGACAGAGGAGGTCTAGAAAGCGGTTTACCGCCTCGTGTGCAAGAACGCTGGATAGATGCCCCGGCGCCTTGAACGGGTTAAAGGACCTTGCCGCTCTAATAATACGGTCTTTGGTGTAGACTTCGCTAGGCCTTGCCCTCCCACGGTGTGGTCAGACAGGCCCTGCTGAGTCGGAGAGTCTGAGTCTCTTCAGAGCTGTCTGTGACCGAGCCATCAGGTCTCTTCACAACAGAGAGTTTAGAAAAACAGTCGTTCGGGAGTGCCTTTACCACGCGGGCTACGAAGCGAGAGCCCTCAAGCCCTTCGCAATATTGGCGCCATTTGGCCGTCTTGGCACTTCTGACTTGGCTTTTAAACTCGTGGATCGCACGGGTAATAGGCTCTCTATCAGATGGGTCTTTGGTTTTGAGCGCTCGTCTTTGGAGGGTCCTGGCTCGGCGCCGAAGGGCCCCGAGCTCTGGGTTCCACCAGGGAGCAGATTTCTTGCCTTTGTAGGCCTGAAGAGGACAGGCTGCCTCATAGGCAGTGGTGATCACCCCGCCCAGGGAGGAGGCGAGATCATCCACGACCCGGCAGTCAGAGAGGTCACCGTGGAGGTCAAGATCAAGGACTAGCTACTCAAGTAACATATACAGGACGCTACACTCGAAATCTAAAGTAAATATTTTGAAGGCAACTTTTCGCCGAAAAATACACTACAGAGATAGGGGGGTTTAACTTTTTCAGCACAAAAATTGTTAGTGCTTTTGATAGGAGGCAGATCCGGTGTTCATCTTTTAATATGTTGTGTCTTTCTTATTGCTCTATCGATATTCAAGACGCGCCGTCTGGTGCTGCGCGCTGGGTGTCGGTCGTAGCCACCCTCAGCAGCGCGCTCAGCTTTGCCCGCGCGGCCGTGCTTTTGGACGGGGCGGTTTGCTTTGCCTGGGCAGAAGCTCCCGCCTCGGCCCCGGCCGCCTCCGTGTCCCGCCCGCCCTGCTCACAGCCACGGGGAGGGTCGGCCTCGTAGGTGCGGATGCGCAGCTTCCAAAGGCCGAGGTTGATGAAGCTGCCGTGCGGATAGCGCCTCATCCAGGCGTCCGACAGCCCAGGATGGCTGTGAAGCCAGTGCCGTCGGTGCGCTTAAGGGTGTCATGCACCACTAGGCCCGCGGCGGGAAGCTCTCGGTGGACTGCTAGCAGTCCTTTCCGGAGCTCATCAGCAGATGTAACGACGCTTCTGGCCGGAACCCAGATTCGATGCCTCTTGGTCCGGGGGCGCTCGTCCTCTCTGCAGAAGGCTAGATTGAGGTCCCAGCACTGCTCGGGCAGCAGCTCAAGGAGCCGCCGTCCCGATTCAGCATCACTGGGCCAAATAAAAAGGCACGAGTCCCTCGTCGCATTCGAGTGAATGTTCAGAGGCGTGCCCTTCAGAGTAAGCTTCCACAGGAGGCCATCAACGGCACCTCTCACCTGCTTCAGCTGGTTCGGGGACAGGCGCGCGTCCTTCCCCAGAATGACAACCGCCGGTTGCCTCTTTGCCGCATCAGCATAGGAGGCCCGGGAGTCGGTCGAGCCTTTTTCAGGAGACCTGTCCATCCTTCCGGCTGCATCAGCCTTCCTATCCTGGGCAGGGACTTCAGTGCCCTCTTCCGCCACCGCCCCAGATTGGGAAGCTTCCGCTGCCGCGGGCCGTTGGCCCATGGCGCCGGTTAGGCTTCCATCCTCCTTGGCCCGCCTCGCCTTGTTAAGTCGACGGCGGGCAGCTCCAGAGGTGGTGCTCAGCTGCTTGGCAGCTGGAGTAGCAGGTGTCTTCTCGGAGGCACCGCTCAGAGTTGGCTCCACGGGTCTCGCCGAGGCGTCCCTGATGGTAGCAGATGGTATGGCCGCGGAGTCCACGGCCCCGGCCGAGGCCGGAGGCACTGTGTCATCCACAGCCGGTTGGTTACTTCGGCTAGAAGCCATTGGCTGGAAGTAAAAAGGTGGGACTTCCTGCAGAGCACAGGCAAAGAGCCGCAAGGCCGCAACCCCAAACCAAGCGGCAGGTCCACAAAAAGCAAAAAACGAGCTACCACCCTGCGGGGGACCCAAAAGCCCAGGGGAACCGTTAGCGACCAGACTACTCCCTGGCCAAGCGTCCATCAGCACGGAGTTACACTGGGACCTTAGAGGGTGCGTTTAAGGACCAGGACCAGGCGCCAACGAATCAGCTCGGCAAGGCCCAAGGAGGCCTACCTGAACACCCACGGGACGAGTACCCTTCGAAGTGCACCTTGCAAGGTGAAAAGCAGGAGACAGAGTCTCTTGAGATATCAGCCCACCAGGGGAGGCAGGTGTGAGCATCGCTGGCTGGGATAAAGGCCATACCAGTCTCATACTGCACAGATAGTTCACCACGCCATTACGTGCAGGACCCGGGGTCCTGAGGGCAACAGCTCCATCGATTTCGTCATACACTGTTCATACATCTTAAACATGTAGTATTCGATTACATAACATGTAGGATGCAAATCATGACACGAGGGCAACGAAAATGAAAAATGTATTCGTATTCAATTTAAGTTAGTTTATAAATAATAATTATTATAGAGTTCCGGTAAAGATTTAATATTATGCTTATTATGTACAAATTGTAAATGCAACAATTTGTTTGTGAATATACACAATTGGGGACAGCTACCGGTGAACATACTGAATAAAACACATATTCTATAGCTTCATAAAAGTATGCATTGTCTCCATGCAGTACAAGTAGCAGTGTCAACCATTTGTGTAAAATTCGTGCACAAGTTGCTTTTAATTAATTCTCAATTTACTGGAGAACTAATCCTACCGCCTACTCGTATACTCGCACGCATTATCTGACGTCCGGTCGACGCTAATTACTCGGCCGTCAGCCGGGTTAGTAACATCCAATTTCGCCCAGTACACTCGCTGGGGCGGATCAATTGCAAGCAGCTTGAATACCGGTTATACTGGAGTAGAAGATTTAGCAGGCAGTGATGAGGCGCACTGCCGCACTACACTCGAGCAGCTGCGAGAGGATGCGTGGGCATAAAAGGTACAGCTGATACGAGATTGCCTAAATAAGCGCCTGAAGCAAATACACCAGCATAATTAGTCAGAGCGATAAAGCACGAATGATAAAAACTGTCTGATACTCGTAATGTGCTAAGCAATATAAAGACAAGCAAAAGACTCTTGATCTTAATCTGAACCTACCCTTAATGTGAATGCGAATTTTCATAAATTATTAATTGATTATTTGATAAATATTAGTTGGATGCTCATGACTTGACAGGTGGAGAGCAGGGTGAATCAATTCCCAGCTACCATTTCCGGAGTGAATCAATTCCCAGCTAACATTTCCGGAGTGAATCAATTCCCAGCTAACATTTCCGGAGTGAATCAATTCCCAGCTACCATTTCCGGAGTGAATCAATTCCCAGCTAACATTTCCGGAGTGAATCAATTCCCAGCTACCATTTCCGGAGTGAATCAATTCCCAGCTAACATTTCCGGAGTGAATCATTTCCCAGCTACCATTTCTGGAGTGAATCTTCTTAGCTATCAATTCAGGAGAGAAGCTTCCCAGCTGGTCTGGAGTGAATCTTCCCAGCTACCAATTTCGGAGTGAATCTCTTTAGATGCCATTTTCGGAGTGAATCTTCCCAGCTAGCAATTCCGGAGTGAATCTTCCCAGCTAGCATTTCCGGAGTGAATCTTCCCAGCTAGCATTTTCGGAGTGAATCTTCCCAGCTAGCATTTTCGGAGTGAATCTTCCCAGCTAGCATTTCCAGAGTAAATCTCCTTAGATGCCATTTTCGGAGTGAATCTAATCCTTTTTTACCATCTCCAGCGTGACTATGCCTCCAGCAGCCAGATTAAAATGCCGATGACCCAGCAACAACCCAGGTCATGGGTATGAAATGGCAGAGATGGCAACTGTTTACCTTAGATGGCATGGCATGGTAACAGTGAAGAGAGCTCTGTTTGCCCATTGCACATGGCTTACGAGTAAATCATGATCACAGTAATAGCAGTAATAGCACAAAAGAGTCGAATGCTAACAAGAGAGACTCAGCGAGGAACTCAGACAGATATTGCGTGCAGCAGAAAGTCAGCGGTTATTGCTTTTAGTGTTTCATGTGACCTTTTGTCAGGGCATTGGATGAAATATAATATTACTGAGGTATCTAGAGCAGATTAGGCAAAATGTATCCGGAACTGGTCCTGAATTCGCTAGCAGAACAAATGGGGATGCCAATTTGATCGCTGGAATGGAACCTAAAGCAAGGAACCGAGAGCTGGTTGAGATTATCCCATGCTCTGCTGTTAGAGACCTGAACCTCCTGCACATCATCAGCCACACAGTTGATGTTGGTGCATCAGACGTGCTGTGGTGCCGTACAGTATACAGCTATCAAGATTTAACGGTGCGGGCGATAACTGCTGCAACGAGATGCTGAGAACACGATTATCCAGGACTCCTGCGGGTGGCTCCTCCGGATTAGTCAGGCAGCTAAGTTAGTGTGAACTTGCTTAGAAAATGCCGCTGCAGCTGCAGCTCGTCCATGAAGTGTTGCCGTCTTGGCTCTGACTGTTGGCTCGGACGTCATCAAGTTGGTCATTATTGCGGTGTGCACCTCTCTACCCCTGACTGAAACTGTGTCCTGCATAGCAACCCAAGAGTTTTAGCACAGTCTGCAGTCCTACTCAAGGAGTCGCCTACCTCTTGACATACAAAGAGGTATAAAGTTAACATACACTTTTTGAGCCGACTTGCTGATCCCGAACGAAGAGGAGATCGGGATGGAATCTCTCGGCATTTACTGACTCAACAGTTACTGACTCCAGTATAGGTTTGGTGCGGGGTTCCATTGTAGAGCCCTAAATTGGCATCGTTTTTGTAGGTCAGAGTTATAAAAACAAAACTGCTGCCACCTCAATGCGCTCAGAGGAAGTTTAATTCCGTTTGTTAAACTGCATCCAATCTAAATTGGCGTCAAAAGGGACATAATTGTTAAACAATCTTTAAACAGCCTATTAACTACCGTAAAACCTTAACTACCTTGAGAATCGGATCTGGTCAATAGAATCGAGTCAGGGCAACCTTGCGGCCCTTGAATGATGTCGATTTGTTTAAATTAAACAAATGCAATCTTTTGCCAACAAGAAAATGTCTATTGATAAGAATTCTGTTATCCAGCAGACTAAGCTGCTCTGTCAGTCAAGTTCCTAGAAATTTCCGGAATCCTTCTGCGCGTGCCAGAATGCGAGATTTGCCTTTCAGAGCGCAGAGTAAAAACACCCAAAAAGTGTAGACTTTGGGGGCCTATATCGATATTCTGCAGTCTAAATTTAGAGCCATCTTCGTGCAAAACATATTTGCAATTTTTTTATCAATGATGACGTTAAGGCTCGTACAGCTAAGGTCGCAACAAGCAGTCTTTAGCGTACCAAAATGATAACCAAAAGTCTAAAAATGACATGAAATTCTATGAAAAAAAATCTGAAGAAAAACCGGAAACAAGAAGATCGTACTAAAAATGGGAAGAAGAGATGGTGCGATATCTTGGGAGCGAAGACAATCCTATATTCAACAGGATTGCTGGCTGCCAGGCGTGTGGGATCAATCTGGACCCGGACTCTCCACCGTACGGTACCGGAAACGCCGATTCTCCACGTTCAAGCGGAAGTCAATGCTGGCAGCTCACACCATCGACTGTAAAGAAGCTGCAACCGAAACGTCGAATGGATGGATGAGGGAGCAACACATTTTGCATATAGTGTACACAGGTTATTCCCTTCGCGTTGACGATAGAGAATCTCAGAATGTCGGAACTCCATCCAGACTGACTTTAATCGTGTACTTGATTATTGGGAAGCGACATTTCAGTTGCCCAAAGGCATTCTCAATCACTGCCCTGCCCCGTGGAAAAAAAATCTCTTCAGGTGAGGCCGGACCCGATATTGACCCGAGTTTCGCTTATTTTCTGAGTTTTTAGTTAGAGAACTAGCAAACTAATGCAAGAAGCAAAAATTATCCATGCAATTCCATTAAAAGCACATTTTCTTGAGAACTGGTTATTTCTTCGGTTTTATAGATCACCTTATTCGAGTAAAATTGTCATGGACAAAAATGTTTGCTATGAATATCTTTTTTCTAAAAGTAACAAAAGTACACAACAAAATAAAGCCTTCACAAAGATAATTGGCATTCCACCCAAGTCGAAAGCATCCCCTAGATAGCAAGCATCCCCCAGAAAGCAAGCATCCCCCAGACAGCAAGCATCTCCCAGATAGCAAGCATCCCCCAGACAGCAAGCATCCCCCAGATAGCAAGCATCACCCAGATAGCAAGCATCCCCCAATACCCGATAGCAAACAACCCCAGATAGCAAGCATCCCCCAGATAGCAAGCATCACCCAGATTGCAAGCATCCCCCAGATAGCAAGCATCACCCAGATAGCAAGCATCCCCCAGATAGCAAGCATCCCCCAGACAGCAAGCATCCCCCAGATAGCAAGCATCCCCCAGATAGCAAGCATCCCCCAGATAACAAGCATCCTCCAGATAGCAAGCATCACCCAGATTGCAAGCATCCCCCAGATAGCAAGCATCACCCAGATAGCAAGCATCCCCCAGATAGCAAGCATCCCCCAGACAGCAAGCATCCCCCAGATAGCAAGCATCACCCAGATAGCAAGCATCCCCCGATACCCGATAGCAAACAACCCCAGATAGCAAACATCCCCCAGATAGCAAGCATCACCCAGATTGCAAGCATCCCCCAGATAGCAAGCATCACCCAGATTGCAAGCATCCCCAGATAGCAAGCATCACCCAGATTGCAAGCATCCCCCCAGATAGCAAGCATCCCCCGATACCCGATAGCAAACAACCCCAGATAGCAAGCATCCCCCAGATAGCAAGCATCACCCAGATTGCAAGCATCCCCCAGATAGCAAGCATCACCCAGATTGCAAGCATCCCCAGATAGCAAGCATCACCCAGATTGCAAGCATCCCCCCAGATAGCAAGCATCCCCGATACCCGATAGCAAACAACCCCAGATAGCAAGCATCCCCCAGATAGCAAGCATCACCCAGATTGCAAGCATCCCCCAGATAGCAAGCATCACCCAGATTGCAAGCATCCCCCAGATAGCAAGCATCACCCAGATTGCAAGCATCCCCCAGACAGCAAGCATCCCCCAGACAGCAAGCATCACCCAGATAGCAAGCATCCCTGGATAGCAAGCATCCCCCAGATAGCAAGCATCCCCCCAAAAGCAAGCATCCCCCAGATAGCAAGCATCCCCCAGATAGCAAGCATCCCCCAGATAGCAAGCATCCCCCCAAAAGCAAGCATCCCCCAGATAGCAAGCATCCCCCAGATAGCAAGCATCCCCCAAATAGCAAGCATCCCCCAGATAGCAAGCATCCCCCAGATAGCAAGCATCCCCCAGATAGCAAGCATCCCCCAGATAGCAAGCATCCCCCAAAAGCAAGCATCCCCCAGATAGCAAGCATCCCCCAGATAGCAAGCATCCCCCAGATAGCAAGCATCCCCCAGATAGCAAGCATCCCCCAGATAGCAAGCATCCCCCAGATAGCAAGCATCCCCCCAAAAGCAAGCATCCCCCAGATAGCAAGCATCCCCCAAAAGCAAGCATCCCCCAGATAGCAAGCATCCCCCCAAAAGCAAGCATCCCCCAGATAGCAAGCATCCCCCAGATAGCAAGCATCCCCCAGATTTTGCTAAAAAACCGCTCTGTTTCTGGAAAAATTGCTCCGATCTACACGATAATTGGTTGCTTTCCTTAGAACAGATGTTAAGATTTCTTAGAAAATCATTTTTGGTTCATAATGGCTTCTTTATGCCTGATTTTTATGAACATTTGCGGGAGACTGATGATCCAAATCTTGTAAAGTATTTCCAAATTTTTCGGCTCAACTGTCGGCTCAACCAATTCCCAAATGATGCACTCTGCCAGCTCATTGGAAGGGTCGGTCTGTTCCCATTCTGAGAGCAAGACCCACCCCCACCCCCCAATCCAATGGTTGTCAAGCAAATCCGGAGCGGACAAAAAGGCGCAGCTCGACTGGCGATTCGAACTTCGCTTCGCAAATTGAATCGAATCTCAGCCGCAATTCGGCACCAGTTCCGCTCCGACTCTCGCAGACTACAGACGCTTGCAGCGGCGGGAGTTCCTCACACACAAAAGGCGACTCGGCAATGAAAGGCATCAGCGGTGCGACGCTGCTGGCTGGGGGAGTGACGCTCTGTGTGGCGCTCTGCCTGGCCGGTCAGGCCTGCGCTCAGGCCGGTGAGAATGGCGGCGAGCTTTGATCTTTGATTGCCGATTTATCAGTTAATTAAGCTCATTAGTGTATAGATAGATAGATAGATAGAAAGATAGATAGATAGATAGATAGATAGATAGATAGATAGATAGATAGATAGATAGATAGATAGATAGATAGATAGATAGATAGATAGATAGATAGATAGATAGATAGATAGATAGATAGATAGATAGATAGATAGATAGATAGATAGATAGATAGATAGATAGATAGATAGATAGATAGATAGATGGATAAAAAAGATAAATAGATAGATAGATAGATAGATAGATAGATAGATGGATGGATAGATAGATAGATAGATAGATAGATAGATAGATAGATAGATAGATAGATAGATAGATAGATAGATAGATAGATAGATAGATAGATAGATAGATAGATAGATAGATAGATAGATAGATAGATAGATAGATAGATAGATAGATAGATAGATAGATAGATAGATAGATAGATAGATAGATAGATAGATAGATAGATAGATAGATAGATAGATAGATAGATAGATAGATAGATAGATAGATAGATAGATAGATAGATAGATAGATAGATAGATAGATAGATAGATAGATAGATAGATAGATAGATAGATAGATAGATAGATAGATGGATAAAAAAGATAAATAGATAGATAGATAGATAGATAGATAGATAGATGGATGGATAGATAGATAGATAGATAGATAGATAGATAGATAGATAGATAGATAGATAGATAGATAGATAGATAGATAGATAGATAGATAGATAGATAGATAGATAGATAGATAGATAGATAGATAGATAGATAGATAGATAGATAGATAGATAGATAGATAGATAGATGGATAGATACATACATACATACATACATACATACATAGACTTGAGTGCTGAAATTAAAGTACAGCAGTTAAATTCCCCAAAAAATTTCAGACTGTCCAGACTCCGTAAACCTGAACTACTGCTACTCATGTAAGTTGCCAAACAATTCCATTCTCCCGTGCAGCATTTTTTGGCGCTGCATCCTGGAACTGCTCGAGACATATCCTGGTTTCCACTGGTCACCGAACTTTCAGGGAACGTGAAACGAGCTCTGGCCAGGCTGAGCAAGAGATTCGGCGGCGGCGGCGGCGGTGGTGGTAGCGCGATGAAAAACGTCAGCCCGCGGCTCCGCGACCGCGGAGCAGGGAAGGGCAGGCGAGGCCGACTTGACTGGCTGCGGCTGCAGCAGCTGGCGGCGCTGAAGCAGGTGAGTGTCTGCTGACTGCCGGGCCTGCCTGTCTCAGTGTCTGCCGGTCTCAGTGTCTGCCTGTCTGTCTGTCTGTCTGTCTGTCTGTCTGTCTGTCCAGCAGTCCAGCAGTCCAGCAGTCTACTGTTAGTTTGCGGGATTCCCAGAGCTGACAGCTACCAGTTTATTTACCTATTGGACAGCCATGCTGGACTTGCACTTCAGGGCACAATATTTCATTCAGAATCGAGGCGCACAGATACGTTAAAATCGTCATCTGATTTGATTAGCTGGTTGGCTACTAGCATCACGAAAATTTTCGGTGTGAAAAATTCGAACCCGATGAAAAACACAAGCGGCTGGCCGCGCGTTCCATCTGGGAATCATTCGTGACTCAAGCTAATTCTTTGAGAAACGTTTAAGCAAATAGCAGAAAATTGACTTTCAACACCCCAAAGCAACACCTCCCTGTACGCTTTTTTATTGTTTTCCAGAGCGGGCATCCAGCCTCTGGGCGACATCATCGGAGACTGAATCGGGTGCCGTGAGCTACTGAGAGACGGAGAGGTCCGATATCGATATTATCAGTTCACCGCCCTGTCTCACCAAGCAATTCTTTGTTTCTTTAGACTTTCTCTGCATGTCAGCGAAGGAAGAACGAACCGCTCTCAAACTTTTTCTGTCGGCCCAGTCCCGTGAAAGCTGATGAAATAAATAAATAACCCGAATTTCTAGTAGCAACACGGGCTGCAAGAGACTGCAATTTGGCAAACGATTCAATTTAAGCAAGTTTTCTTTTTTAATACGTTTTTGAATTCTCGCATTTTAACAAAGTTTGTAGAGTAGAACTAGTATTGCAAAAAATTATAATAAAAGTTATCCGTCAACAAAAAGTATATTAAAAAATATAAAAAATTGGTTAAGGCATTCAAAAAAACAAAAAATAGTATAACAAAAATATGACGTCATCCAGAAAGAAAACCGTTTTTTTTCAATAGTTTTTTAACTAACGAATGCATTTAAACAAAATAAAGAATAACATAACAAAAGTACGATGTCATCAAGAAAAATATTTGGACATTGTAAATTTGGAGATTTTTTAAATTGATGCATTTAAAAAAAGAAATAATAACATAACAAAAGTATGACGTCATCGAGAAGAATATTGAAGATTTTAGACATTTGGGCGGGGCTTATTTGATAAATATCCCCAAGAGAGAGGGATTCAATTCCCATCAATAGCCATCCGATAGACCCCTGCTACAGTAACACTAGAGCTGGGGACCATTGAATTTCTAGGAAATGTTTGGAAAAGCCTCCCATTTGAGTAAATTTGTTACAGAGATCTTATTTTCGCCCGGGACTCGAACCCACCAACCCCACCTCCTCGGGATCAGGTGTCCCGGGGACGCCAAATTCGCATCGATACTAAAATGCAGCTCGGCTCCGGTTTCCAGGAATGTTCAATATTTTAGCTGGCTTTTACAATGCTTTTTAATGCCTGTTTTGCTTCATCAATGAGGATTTTGTGCTTCGATACCTCTCAGTATTCGAATATTGCCTCCCCCGAGATAATTTGGCTCAAATTTTTCTGTGCCAACGCACTGCCGTGAGTTATTTTCAGCAAAATATCAGTATTGAAAATAAGCCAATACTTCATTTTGTGACCTTGTGAGCAGCGGAAGGAGTTTCAGGTTTTGCCGTTATGCCGGCCTTGTATCGGTCCGCAATGTCAGTACTTCGTCGCCGCGGACTTGCCTGGACGGCCTTCCGGTCCGCGTTGTTCCAGGGTGGCGTTATTCCAGGCGGTGATCGAGACCCCTGAGACCTGGACACTGACGGACTCGCTCAAACAGCAGGTCGATGCGGCGCACTTTGGCCTGCAGTGCGCCGCCTTCAAGATCGGCTACGAGCGAGTCACCAATGCGGCACTCTATCGCCGCACCGGCCTGTCCCATCCCAGCGAACTGTTGCGCCGTCGGGGACTCCAGCTGGCAGGCCTGATCATCCGAGCTGAGTCCCCCTGCCGCAACGGGTGCTGGTGCCTTGAAACGCGCCCTGTGACGTTGTACTTGCCTCTTCTGACTCGCATGGCTGGCTCACAACGTATTTTGTTGTTGTGTCGGTGTTGTCATGTCGGTGTTGTTGTGTCGTTGTTGTGATGTTATTTTGTCATGTCGGTGTTGTCATGTTGGTGTTGTTGTGTCGGTGTTGTCATGTCGATGTTGTTGTATCGGTGTTGTCATGTCGGTGTTGTTGTATCGGTGTTGTCATGTCGGTGTTGTTGTGTTGGTGTTGTCATGTCGGTGTCGTTGTGTCGCTGTTGTTAGGTCGGTGTTGTCATGTTGGTGTTGTTGTGTCGGTTTTGTTGTGTCGCTGTTGTCATGTTGGTGTTGTTGTGTCGGTTTTGTTGTGTCGCTGTTGTTAGGTAGGTGTTGTCATGTTGGTGTTGTTGTGTCGGTTTTGTTGTGTCGCTGTTGTTAGGTCGGCCTTGTCATGTCGGTGTCGTTGTGTCACTGTTGTTAGGTCGGTGTTGTCATGTCGGTGTTGTCTTGTCAGTGTTGTGTCGGTGTTGTTGTGTCGGAGTTGTGATGTCGTTTTTGTTATGTCGGTGTTGTTAGGTCAGTGCTGTCATGTCGGTTTTGTTTAGTTCGTTTTGACTCTCTAAACTGAGAGAAAATGTCCTGTTTAATTTGTGAAACCGCGCAGCAAGCAGGCAGTGGTGGGGCAATGGGTTTAAAAGTCCCTGCATTATCGCTAATGAGATTTGGAATAAGCTGGTGCTGTATTGAGCCGCTAAAGACTTGATCATCTTTTTATGTGTTTTTTGCTTTCTTTAATACAGCAGAAAGCAGATGGGGTGCTCCCCGTTTTAATCAGCTGAGGAGACCTGTTGTCTCGGTGTAATTATCGTCTTATTTATAAGCCACCTTGCCTACTCGTAATCTACGAGCTAGTAGCTGATGTGCATATTGCTGGAATAATTTAAATTAGGAATGTTTGATTCATATTGCTCCAGCTTTTGTTCGCAGCGGAACATCCGCGATCATCCAGTAGGGCGGGCAAACTCATATTTGATTTTAAAGACCAAAAAAAAGAAGAAACTTGAAGTAAAGATTACCCATCTGTACTTAGTACCCTGAAAAGGAATTTATAATAGCACACGTGCACAGGTACATAACTCTTTGCGGTTAAAACTTGATAATTCGACGTAAAAGAGCATGTGAGTTAGTTGGAAAATAAAAGCAGCTAATCTTTTCGCGTCTCGTATATTTAGATGAATATGGTATTAAACAGTTCAGTTTGCAGCCTGCGCCAACTTGTTCTGGGATGCCACAGGAAAGCTGACGTTGCAGTGCGAACCGCCGTTGAGCTCTGGGACGCTGAGCTGATGAAGGCAGAGACGGGAGTAAAATTGTGAACTAAGAACTCAGAGCACTCATAAACTCATGAACTCACTCATGAAGTAACTGATTAACTCACTCACGAACTAACTCACTCACGAACTAACTCACTCACGAACTAACTCACTCACGAACTAACTCACTCATGAACTCACTCATGAAGTAACTGATTAACTCACTCACTCACTCACTCACTCACTCACGAACTAACTCACTCATGAACTCACTCATGAAGTAACTGATTAACTCACTCACGAACTAACTCACTCACGAACTAACTCACTCACGAACTAACTCACTCACGAACTAACTCACTCATGAACTCACTCATGAAGTAACTGATTAACTCACTCACTCACTCACTCACTCACGAACTAACTCACTCATGAACTCACTCATGAAGTAACTGATTAACTCACTCACTCACTCACTCACTCACGAACTAACTCACTCATGAACTCACTCATGAAGTAACTGATTAACTCACTCACTCACTCACTCACTCACTCACTCACTCACTCACGAACTAACTCACTCACGAACTAACTCCCTCATGAACTCACTCATGAACTAACTCACTCATGAACTAACTCACTCATGAACTAACTCACTCATGAACTAACTCACTCATGAACTAACTCACTCATGAACTAACTCACTCATGAACTCACTCGTGAACTAATTCATGAAATCACTTATGAAATCACTCATGAACTCACTCCTGAACTCACTCCTGAACTCACTCATGAACTCACTCATGAACTAACTCACTCATGAACTAACTCACTCATGAACTAACTCACTCATGAACTAACTCACTCATGAACTAACTCACTCATGAACTAACTCACTCATGAACTCACTCGTGAACTAATTCATGAAATTACTTATGAACTCACTCATGAACTCAATCATGAACTCACTCACTCATGAACTCACTCATGAACTCACTCATGAACTCACTCATGAACTCACTCACTCACTCACCCACTCATGAACTCACTCATGAACTCACTCATGAACTCACTCATAAACTAACTCACTCATGAAGTAACTCACTCATGAACTCACTCATGAACTCACTCACTCATGAACCCACTCATGACTTCAATCATAAACTCACTCATGAACTCACTCATGAACCCACTCATGATTTCAATAATAAACTCACTCATGAACTCACTCATGAACTCACTCATGAACTCACTCATGAACTCACTCATGAACTAACTCACTCATGAACTCACTCATGAACTCACTCATGACTTCAATCATGAACTCACTCATGAACTCACTCATGAACTCACTCATGAACTCACTCATGAACTCACTCATGAACTCACTCATGAACTTACTCACCCGGTCAGACGAAGCAGATCGATTCACTTCGCCGAAGGAGGCGGCCAGCCGCCCAGTGGGCCGTCGGTGCCGGCAGACGGCTCGGCCGAAGAGGTCGGCGACCTGGCAGAGGCTGCGGCCAACGCACAGGTCGGAGAGGCCGCAGGCCAGCAGGAGGCACCAACTGGCGGCCAGCACCAGTGATTGCGCCGTGCGCAGCTGTACCGGCAGCTGCTGGGTCGCCGGGTCGGCGGGCAGCGGCAGGAGGCCCACCGAGTGCAGCAGCAGGCTCAGCCCTGTGGCCGCCCGGTACGCAGTCAGCTGATGAAGGAAAGTGGAGCTGGTCTCCTGATTCGAATTCATGATAATCCATAATAATCCATGCCCACCGTCCATGATAATTCATGATAATCCATGCCTACTGTCCATGATAATCCATGATAATTCATCCCCACTAGCTGTCCATGATAACCCATGGTAATCCATGCCCACTGTCCATTCCCAAGACAATGCATTTCGGTTATACCAGCTTGCGCAGAGGCTGCCTAGCGTAACACAATGCCAGAAGGCCACACATGAAGAGCTGCGGGAGGTCAGTAATAATATAGCTTTTTGCAGTCTGTTTGAGTATAGGAGCAATTGACTTAATCCAGAGCACAGATACTAAAATAACTAGATGGGCCACTCTTCAAATTTGCGTGTAAGCTACTTTCAGTTCAGTAGTTAAACAGAAGAATTTTAATGTGTTTTCAAAGTCAAAGCTCAATTATTGGCTCTTACCCGCCCCGCAGCTTAAACCCCCGTCCGCCCCAATTTTTATTGCCTTTCTCGGAATTCCAGCCTAAAGCTGCCATGTACATTTCAGTGGACTGGCTAATGTACATTATTGCTGAACCAATTAGCAAGTTGTTTACGCCTGCAAGCTTGGGCTTCTAAACTTATCAAAGTCATTTCAGCTGTCTTTATAAAATAGCTTATATATTCTTCTTTGCTACTGAACTGAAAGTAGAAAGCTGTTCCACTAAAGTACATGTATATAGCCTGAGTGGCCCATCTAGTTTTTAGTATCTGTGATCCAGAGGCAGAACGCTACGACAGTAAAGTACAAACAATGCCATCCCATCCCGATCGCTCACAGACAGGGAGCACCAGAGCGCAATGCCGAGCGGGCCAGAGAGCAGACTGAATTCGCGGCCTCCGCCGCCGCCAGTCAAGCAGGCGGTCGCAACAGCCAGCGCGAGTCCCAGCAGAGCCAGCAGCAGCTGGGCCCAGCCAAGGTGCGGCGGCACTCGCAGTCCGGTGCGGGCACCAGCCAGTAGGTCGGCCGAGTCCAAGTCCAGATTGCCCAGTTGTACATCGGCCGCTTCGGCGTTAGCTGCAGCGGCAGCAGCTGCGGCATCAACTGGCGAGGCGGAATCCGCAGCGGCAGCGGCAGCAGCTTGACCATCTGCTGCACTATCGGCATCGCCGCTGTTCTGTAGCTTTACCGACGCTGCCTGCCGATGTGGCAGCAGTCGAGGCATTGGCAGCCCGTCCGATCGACTTCTCTGGTCTACGAGCGAGAAGGCGCTACCGACGCATCCCGCAGTCTTGCTGCGGAAGCTACGTGCCTTGGATTTAAATGTTCTCAAAAGTGAAGAGTTCATTATTTGTAAAACTGATTGATGATGTTTATGGCTAAAACTTAATAAACGTAACCTGATTCTATTATTTATATAGTACTGATGCACAAGTAGGCAGTAAAGAATGTCCGACCCCAAATTTTATGCAAGTCTGGGCAGTATTGTATTGTAGTTGCAAGCCGTGCACTATCTCTCCATTACATGTAGTTTGCTCGATTTTTGTTTAGAGTTCCAGAGCACCTGGCTGAAGCTGGCGAAACAGCTGAGCATACCTCACCAGTCTGCCAGGAACGTGATCGTTAAGTTTGAGCAAACTGGTCGTTGCCGAGGCTTCAAGGAGAGGAGGCCGGTATAAACGTTATACCGGGCACAACGTTCGACCTACTATCATTTTTGAGTTGCATGAAGCTGGCTTTGCTTCGTTTAATCATTTTGCACGCTGATTGCAAGTTGTCTAAGGCAAAGATTCTCATTATCTTGTCTCACTTGTTGGCTAGACCATATTACAATGCCATAGACACTCGTGCGCGTACTCGGGCAGTATTGTAGTTGCAAGCCGTGCACTATCGCTCCATTACATGTAGTTTGCTACGGAATACTTTAAGACACTCAATTGTCCGAGCGTATAGTTAGTGCGGACAATTGAGATTGACTCGATTTCCCAGTCTCCAGTTAGAGAACTTTTTTCTTAGAAAGTTGACTAGAAGATCTTCGGTTAACCGGTACTTCATCACTTATTGAAATTTAATTAAACTAGAAATTAAATGTTTAAACGAATTACAAATCTGCTTTTTAATTAGAATTTCACAGAAGTCGCATCAGGTAAGCAGAGCTTTCATGCTTTCTATTTGATTCAGTTTTTGTACAAACATTCTGCAGATAACTGCAAACAGCAAGTTGATGCAAATAGAATAGAAAGAGCATTATAAAATACAGAAAACTAAATGCTATACTTGGAGTATTTTAAGCATTCTCAAAACTTCGTCCACTGGCAGATAGATTAGCAATCCACAGTTGCACACAGATTAGCAATCCACAGTTGCACACAGATTAGCAATCCACAGTTGCACACAGATTAGCAATCCACAGTTGCACACAGATTAGCAATCCACAGTCGCACACAGATTAGCAGTCCCGCAGCCAGTCAGCCGGACACCGGAGGCCGATACTCGCACACGTCATCCATGGCCAGCTTGACGATGTCGCCGGAGTCGCGCAGCCGCACCCGGACGAGGCCCCGGCGGCGAAGGCCGTCGTCGCGGTCCGCATCGTCGGCGGTGCGGCCAAGCTTGCCGGCCAAGGTGCCGCGCACCACCACAACGCGCACATCTCGCCGACGGGGCACCGCAGTCTCCAGTTCGCCGACTGACATTTCAACAGCTGGCCCGGCGTCGTTGTCGCCACCGTCGACGCATCGACCAGCGGCGCCGTCGCGCAGTTCGTCGAGCACGCGCAGCCGACGGCCGTAGAGCCGGTGGCCGGTGGCGCAGACTTTCACCAGGCAGCCGGCCCGCAGCCAGCCACGCCGCGACTGCTCGGCTCTGTACTGGTTGACCCTGGCCGCGTTCATCACCCGGCTGTCCTTGTCGAACTGTCTCTGGCCGATGAGTTCCAGCGCGGCCAGCGGGTAGGACTTGACCCGGCCGGACAGCTGCGCCACGGCCACCAGCCAGCGGCTCGCGTCCGAGTCGGCCGAGACCAGCGTGCCGCAGTGGCCGGCGTCTCTGCCAGCCGTGACTCGGCACCGGGTGCCCGGCTTCCACTGCAGATCGGCGGCGGCGGCATCGTCGGCGCCGGCTGATGACGCCAGGGCAGCCGCCTGGCGCCTGTGAGAGTGAATGAGAGAGCCGGATGTTAGCTGTGCGCCAGGGGTGACAATCTAGCGCCTATTTAGCGCCACAGGTGAGATTCTAGCGCCATATTTAGCGCCACAGGTGAGATTCTAGCGCCATATTTAGCGCCAGAGGTGAAATTCTAGCGCCATATTTAGCGCCAGAGGTGAAATTCTAGCGCCATATTTAGCGCCGCAGGTGAGATTCTAGCGCCATATTTAGCGCCGCAAGTGAGAAAATTTTCAAGGAACTTGACACTATTAATAATTGATTTCACCTGCCCTAATTGGGCCAGATGTGCAACCGACAGCTCAGCGGCAGCTATTGCGCGGCGCATCTGAAGGCTGCGTACGGCTGTTCAGTCCAAGGACTGGGGGGTCACCACACACACCCT
This sequence comes from Macrostomum lignano, assembly GCA_002269645.1. NCBI lineage: Eukaryota > Metazoa > Platyhelminthes > Macrostomidae > Macrostomum > Macrostomum lignano. The sequence continues at coordinate 150,448 of NIVC01002429.1, forward strand.
TAATTACCCCAGCTACTGCTGGCACCCATTTACAGCTGGGTGAACTGAAGCAATGCAGAGTTAAGTATCAAGTGCTCAAGGATACAACATTTTTTCCAGTGGGATCGGGAATCGAACCCCCGACCTTAAGTCATGAGTTCGACGCTCTTACCACTAGGCTACAACCCTAGGCTGACACTACTAGTATCAGAAAGTGGCTACTCAAATCTACATCTTAGCATTTAATCCAAAAGACAGTCTGTGCCTTGGCGGGCTGGCCCTCACGGCTGGGGGGGGGGGGCAACCCCCCAGGGAAATTTTCGTGCACACAAGCGCGGCCGGGAATCGAACTCGGGAGACGCGTTAACCACCGAGCTGCTCTGCACCCAGCCGAAATTTGGGCGGCCTTCTATACAAATTCAAGCAAAACTTCGAGAGCTCAACCTACCCGCTAGCATCCGCCGAGTCGGCTCCCAGTCCCAGGCCGCGCGGCCGCAGCCGCACCTCGCGCTGGCTGGCCTCCTTGGCCAGATCCTCGGCGGTGCCTTTGAACCCCATGCCGCGCAGGGCCGCCAAGCCGAACGATTCCACAGCCACGGCGTTGTAGTCGGCGTCCTCCGGCTCTGCTTCAGCATCTTCTTCCCCTCTGGCCTGGTGGTCATTGTTCGAATCCTGCTGCTGATTGGTTTGCAGCGGCACCTCATCGACTGTTGAATTAGTTGACGAAGCGCCGATGGTGCCGCTTCCATTCTGGCACTCGGCCAAGATGGCCAGCACAGCCGGGCTTGCCTTGGTCAGCTGGTCCGCCTCCGACGCCTCCGCTGCCGCTGCAGCTTCAATCCGGCGCCTCTTTGCCGCCGCGGCCCAGTCCCGCTTGTCAGCCAGCAGGGGCACCACAGGCTCGGAGTCCAGGTCTGCGGCCGAGCCCGACGCCGCCTGACCATCCAGCCGTTCAACTTGGTCACCCTCGATGGCGGTGATGAGCTCGGCCACTGGCTGATTGGGCTGCTGGCGCCGGTTTTGCTCCTCAGTGACAAGAACCTCGGCAGCGGCTGCACCAGCCAGTCGGCCAGTTTTGGTTCTCTTGAAGCCAAATGCTACTTTGGTGGTGCTGGCGCCTGGCTGCTCAACAGGCTCCACTGACATTGTTGCTGCAGATTGTCTCTGTTGCCAATGAGTAACTTACTGTTGCTTTCTGCTCTTGCAGTTTGCCTCTGAAGGCTTTGTTTAAGAAAAAATATTAAAATAGCCATTTGGGGCTAGATTAGAAACTTAGCTTAGGTTTATTTATAATTAGTACCCTTAAAGGGCCAACCCCCCCAAGGCATAGTGAAGTGTATATGCCTAACAAGGAATAAAATTAGGTCTACTATATATTTCTTAGTAGCTATATGCCTGTGTATGACTATATACATAGATATCTGCTCAAAAATGGCAATACCTCATGCTAATTATGGACAATGTTATTTAAAGTATAATAAGATGCATATAGCCTTTGACTAATCAAAATGATATATTGTTAATAGTTTACTATATAATCAACTAATATAACTTTGACTTTCTATTCTAGACCAAGCCATATAGCATATCCCAAGGCTTATTTATATTATCCTCAAATTATTGAGGTCTATCTACACCTTTTTGCATTCAATTTCAACCAAAATTGCATTCAATTTCAGCAAGCTGGCATTTAAAATTGGCAATCTAAATTTAGCCAACCAAATCTTAATTCAGTTTAAGCATGCTTGCATTCCATTTCAGCAATCTGCATTCAATTTCAGCAATCTGCATTCAATTTCAGCAATCTGCATTCAATTTAAATTTGCATTAAAAAAAGCCGAGACCCTGGAATCTACCATAGTCGTCAATTTTTGCCAATTTTAGCATCAATTATAATCGTTGATTGGCTTGTGATTCAGGGTTGGTTTTCGCTATTCTGTATTGGCTGATTGTTAGGTCATTCATACTCTGTCTATGGTAGTCCCCCGTTTATATTTAACTCACTGGTATCGAAATAGAAAGCGTGGGGGGGTAGCCTACTAACTGTCTAACTGATGATAAAAACGGCGCACGCGAGCAACAATCGAAGGTAGAATGCTAACTCTTCAATTTATGGTTAGCTAGCTAAGCTAAATTAGCTATTCTCCTGCTTGCAAGTTTTGATCATTTCGCGCATTTCACCCAGTCTCCGCTTCGTTTGATTGTTTCTACGTTTAATATTATAGTTCGAATTAGTTATGAGTATTGGTGATTTATCTGTTTAAAATCTGGAATCCTGGATTATGATAAACTGTGATTGATCTTGTGATTGAACTGGAATATAGTGCGCCGTGTTGATTTATACTTGATTGATTGACGCGTATTGGATTCATTCATCTGTTTATTGAAATATTTAAAATTGGCGCGTTCACATTTTCTTCTTCATTCTATGTCCATTTCAACTTTCAAATCCAACGCCTAATTAAATTCTTCAGTCTTTTTCTTTCCCCTGTACTTTCAAACCACCCACCAAACCTCAACTCCGCGGTCGCTTACCCCCCTCCACCGCTCACCACTCTGCCCCCAAAAGCTCCCACCCCCCATCCTCTCGCCCGCCTGGCCCCACCGCCCAACACTGTACTTTCATTGATCGATCGAAACCACTGTGACAGTGGTGACTAGTGATGTGACATTATGTGCTGGTGAAGTGACCATGTTGACTGGTGATGTGACTCTGTTGACTGGTGATGTGACCTTATGGGCTGGTGATGTGCCCATAGTGACTGGTGATGTGACCTTATGGGCTGGTCATGTGCCCATAGTGACTGGTGATGTGCCCATAGTGACTGGTGATGTGACCTTGTTGACTGATGTGACCTTATGGGCTGATGTGCCCATAGTGACTGGTGATGTGACCTTATAAGCTGGTGATGTGCCCATAGTGACTGGTGATGTGACCTTGTTGACTGGTGATGTGCCCATAGTGACTGGTGATGTGACCTTGTTGACTGGTGATGTGACCATGTTGACTGGTGATGTGACCATGTTGACTGGTGATGTGACCATGTTGACTGGTGATGTGACCATGTTGACTGGTGATGTGACCATGTTGACTGGTGATGTGACCATGTTGACTTGTGATGTGACCATGTTGACTGTTGATGTGACCATGTTGACTGGTGATGTGACCATGTTGACTGGTGATGTGACCATGTTGACTGGTGATGTGACCATGTTGACCGGTGATGTGACCTTATGGGCTGGTGATGTGACAATGTTGACTGGTGATGTGACCATGTTGACTGGTGATGTGACCTTGTTGACTGGTGATGCGACCTTGTTGACTGGTGATGTGACCATGTTGACTGGTGATGTGACCATGTTGACTTGTGATGTGACCATGTTGACTGTTGATGTGACCATGTTGACTGTTGATGTGACCATGTTGACTGGTGATGTGACCATGTTGACTGGTGATGTGACCATGTTGACCGGTGATGTGACCTTATGGGCTGGTGATGTGACAATGTTGACTGGTGATGTGACCATGTTGACTGGTGATGTGACCTTGTTGACTGGTGATGCGACCTTGTTGACTGGTGATGTGACCATGTTGACTGTTGATGTGACCATGTTGACTGGTGATGTGACCATGTTGACTGGTGATGTGACCATGTTGACTGGTGATGTGACCATGTTGACTGTTGATGTGACCATGTTAAATGTTGATGTGACCATGTTGACTGTTGATGTGACCATGTTGACTGGTGATGTGACCATGTTGACTGGTGATGTGACCATGTTGACTGGTGATGTGACCATGTTGACTGTTGATGTGACCATGTTAAATGTTGATGTGACCATGTTGACTGTTGATGTGACCATGTTGACTGTTGATGTGACCATGTTGACTGGTGATGTGACCATGTTGACTGTTGATGTGACCATGTTGACTGGTGATGTGACCATGTTGACCGGTGATGTGACCTTATGGGCTGGTGATGTGACCTTGTGGACTGGTGATGTGACCATCATGACTGAATTAAGCGCAGCAGTCCCCCAGAATTAAAGATAGTGTAGGGTGAGAGAGGATGGTGAATTGGTGGTGAGGAGAGGGAGTAAAGGGAGTGGGTTGAGTGTATTATGGATCAAACAATGGTTATGTATTGGAGTTTATATAACATGCACAATGTCCTACTTTGTGTTGTACAGTTGAGTACTGTATTGATTATTCATTCCATCTATCCATCCATCCATCCATCCAACTCAACAGAGTGTGTGTACGCGAGTGCATGCGTGCGTGCGTAAGGCTTTAAATAACGATTGTTACTATTTATGGAAAATGTACTAAAAATAGATGCATATTTGTCCTTAAAGATATAAGACATTGACGATTCTAACTTGTGTAAATGTATCAACCAAGCAGTCAATGAGTCATCTATATCTCTAGGGACGAATATCTCTAGGGATGCATCTATTTTTAGTACATTTGCCATAAATAGTAACATTATATTAAATTTGCGGCAACACTATTTGAACCGTGTTTAAGATAGTCTATGGTTATAACCACTTGACTGACTGATGCTGTGGCATTGATTTCTTACCTCTACCCCCATATACTAGGCATATAGATAGATAGATAGATAGAGAATTGGCGGAGGCTGGCACAGTATAGCCCAATCAAACTTTTTAGCCAGCCAGCCAGCCAGCCAGCCATACAAGTATAGCCAACTCAATTCAGTCAGTTTGCGTGCGTGCGTGCATGCGTGCAACCTGACCAGATTTGACCTGACATGATCTGACTTAACCTTGTAATTTATAGATTGCTTCTGTATAGTTACGATTATGCCAACAACCTTAATACCAACAACATTTACATCTTGAACCATATTATCCCACTATCCGTACCACATAGCCGTACCCAGCCTTTTTAATTCTGGGGGACCACTGCACTGACCAAGAAATGTGAAATTTCTCTAAGTGTCAAAATAAAGTTGACTTAGAAAATTTTTCGCACATCAAAAAATTTTTATTTTCCATTTTGTCTAATGAACCATATGCTGCTGTTTTGGATAACTTATCTGGGGAAATGCATGTTGCTGTCTGAGAGTAGCTTATCTGAGAGTAGCCAGCCATAACACTAACCCTAACCCTAATTGACACCAGCCCTAACCCTAACTTAACCCTAACCCTAATTGACAACAGCCCTAACCCTAACTTAACCCTAACCCTAATTGATGCTAGACCTAACCCTAACTTAACCCTAACCCTAATTGATGCCAGCCCTAACCCTAACCCTAATTGACACCAGCCTTAACCTAACTTAACCCTAACCCTAATTGATGTTAGATCTAATCCTAACTTAACCCTAACCCTAATTGATGCCAGCCCTGAAACTAAATTAACCCTAACCCTAATTGACACTAGCCCTAACCCTAATTGACACCAGCCCTAACGCTAACCTAACCCTAACCCTAATTGTTGCTAGCCCTAACCCAAACCTAACCCTAATTGATGCCAGCCCTAACCTTAACTTAACCCTAATTGACGCCAGACCTAACCCTAACTTAACCCTAACCCTAATTGATGCTAGACCTAACCCTAATGGTGACAAGAGCACAACACGTCCCCCAGAATAAAATTTGTTTGTTTTATGTGTCAGGGTTAGGGTGGGATGGGTGGGGGAAGAGGGTAGAGAATGAATGAATTATTGTAGTTCAGGTAGGGATTAATGTTTAATATGGTTTGATATAAATTTAACAGAATTATATAATTTTGCCTATATTTACACAAGTACTTCTATCAATAGTAGACATTGTATATTTTATTGTATGTATGTATATATGTATCTATGCTGGTTGGCTTGTTGTTCCAAATGACATCATCATCATCACCATCATCATCTTTGCCCGCATACATATGTAACCTCCAAAATTCAGTTGGCTATACGACTTAGTTTAAACAAAAATGCATATTCGTCCCTAAAGATATAGAGCTACACTCGCGTTTCTCTACTATTAGTCTGTGTCAAACACATGGTATATACATATCTAATACTAGGCAATAGATTCTCTTTAGCTTTATAAAAACTATAATTTAGCTTCATTTAATAGCAAATAGCAATATAAATACCCCAAGAATAATTTTTTTGCAATCAAATTTTAAGTAAAAATGGTTTGTCTCTATGCCTTATAGCTATGTCTACTATTACTATATATGATAAATTTTAGAAAAATCAAATGCTACAACCTTATATTAAACTATATTTAATAAACTAGTTTATTAAACTAGTTTCAAGACTAAATTACATTTTATTTAATATTAGACTTAGCTAAGAAACGTAGCTATTTTAAAAAAAAACTATTTTAAAATTTATAAACTAGAAATTATTATTAAATTATTATCATTTAAAAATATACTAATTTATACTCAATCATTGTATGATAACAAACAATTATATTTTTATAGTATAACAGATTTATTTTTTCAAAACTAAAATAGATACTAAACTAGGCCTAAAGACTAAGTTAGATTATCTAGTAGATAAATAGAAGATAGTCATAGGCCTACTATAGTAGTCATATCATAGATAATGTCAACTAGGTTATATATAAATGCATTTATATTTTTAATAAGAATAAGATTGTAGGATAAGATCCTAATCTGAATTCTAAAAACCTATGCCTAGGGGTCTAATAGGCTTTTTACAAAGATTGGTTCCAGAACCAGTGTGACAGTAACAGTGTGAATAGGCCTAATTCCAATTCTAGAACCAAAATTAGTATAGTAGGAAAATGAAAGAAAAGCTTCAAACCAATTTTATGTTTGTCAGTCTTATCAATATTAAAAAATGTACAATTTTAAATGCCTTTAAATGCCAAATTATTTTACTGGTAAAGTGTTAAACATGATGAATCAAGAAATTTTTTATCCAAATTCCAGAACCAGAACACAGTTCTAGAATTGATTCTGAAAACGTAACAGGCAATATGAAAAGCGCCAAATTCTGGCTCTGAAATTGGTAAAATGAAAAGCCTTTAAGAGTTAATCTTAAAAAATTGGATCCCCTAATAATTCTTAGGGCCTAAATAATTGTCTAATCAATAGTAGGCCCCTAGGCCCTAGGGCTCAAGGGCCTACAATCTCCTAATTCTCACCATTTGGCATAGGCATAAAATAACCTGGTTGTTGTACATACAGTGATACAATATGTAGGGTGTAGAGTAACTTTATTCTAACACGTCTAATGTCAATGTGTGCTCGGATGCCATAGAGCTTTATTTAGTTCAATTCAAGTTTTTTGCGCCGATATAAGTTTCCCGCCTAAAATGCTGTATGAGTCAGTCTTTTGTCATTGACAGTATTGCCAGTTTTTGGTTTTTTTGAAAAAATTCTTTAATAAAATTTAAGTATGAAAACTATTAATGACTAAACATTATGTTTTACTCTTAACCGTATACAAAAGTTTGTTTTTGTGGGGCTTTTTGATTTCGTGCCGTACGTAGTAACTTTCACAGAAAACAATTGTAATGGATTACCAACTTTTACTAGAGTAATAGTAAAACTAAAGGCTAATCACGAAAGGTATTTTTTGTGTCGTTCGGCGCACAGGAACATGCACGTGGTAGACGTCAGGAAGGCTGTATTTACTAGTAGACCATCATCTGAGGACCTGAGGTTACAGTTAGTTTCGACACTACCTACCACTAGTGACTAGTCTAGAGAGTAGACTAAGACTGTAGACGTAGACTCTAGATTCTAGTTACTAGTATGATATTATTAACTGGGCCCTGTAAAACCTAGCTCGCCTTACTAGCTGCTTTACTTGCCACAGGCAGGGACCCCTATCCATATAGTTATTTCTTGGTGTTTGCATTTATTAAATTATATAGGCATAGGCCTAGGGGCTAGGCCTAGTGGCATAGGCCTAGGGGCTAGGCCTAGTCTTCTTAGTCTACACATTTTGAAATACACAGGCCTAGACCATCATATTTTTGTCAACTTTTATAACTTTGTAGATAATCTTTCCTTGTATGTATTAAGTTTAATAAAGAAATACATATGCCATTCATTGTTAGGCACCATTATTAAAAATCTTCAATTAATGGGAAGTGTTAATGTTAAAACAAAAAATCTTAGATTAAGACCTTAGTTAGGGCCTAGGCTAACTTATTAACTTTTAATTTCATTAAGTTGATTGAAATTTTATTAATAATTGGTAACAAGGATTAAGCTATTAATGTGTTTGTTAAAATAGGAAATACTAGTTTTTTTACTTTTTTCCAAAATAGACTTTATATATCATATATTATTTTTGTCTTTCTTTCTTTCTTTTTAGTCAAAACAGAAAGGTTATCCAAGCAATTTACAAGCTAAAAAAACCAATATTAGTAATACTAACTCAAAATTTATATTGTATATAAAATACTAAATAAAGTAATTATAAACTAAAAGAAAGAACTAACTTATTAAAAACTTAAAACTAGGCCTAATAACATAATAAAATATATAAATAAGATTACATTTTTTATAATGAATAGAATATTAGAAATAAAGTTGTTTCAATCAAATTATTATGTTATAGAATATAATATAAGATTAAAAAAAGAGAAATCATAATGTTATTTACGAGGGGTGTCCCAAAAGTTCCCGGAATGTCTAACGTAGCTCTTCAACAGAGCCATGAAATTTCATGCCCATGGTGTCAAATGAAAGGAAATTTTGTCACAAAGAATACAAAGTTAAAATCATGTTGATATCTTTTTTTATTCAAGAGCTACAGCAAGAAACTTGCGCAAAGGTCAGGGGTAGTGTTACACAACCTCAACAATCTATGGCAATAATTTTTTCATCTCCATTTTTGGAGTTTTTCATTTTGAATTCATTCACAGCAGACTGGCCATCTCTAAAGCGTTCGATCCATCCGTAAATTGCAGTTTTTTCAGGCTGTTCTCACCGTGGATTGAGAATAAGTGGTCAGAAATCTTGGCTCCACTCCATCCTACTGACCAAAGGGCAAAAACTTGACTTTGCTGACTTTCAAGGCTCTGAAGAGAACTCATTTTCGCAAAGAAATTTCAATTTGAAAGCAAGTGCTTGGTACGAATTATCTGCACTCGCGCAAAAGCTCAGATTAGCTTTATGAGCATTTCTGCTTTTTCCATAGACACTACCACGTCTTTCTAACACGTCAGTAGCACGAATTCAAAATGAAAAACTCCAAAAATGGAGATGAAAAAATTATTGCCATAGATTGTTGAGGTTGTGTAACACTACCCCTGACCTTTGCGCAAGTTTCTTGCTGTAGCTCTTGAATAAAAAAAGATATCAACATGATTTTAACTTTGTATTCTTTGTCACAAAATTTCCTTTCATTTGACACCATGGGCATGAAATTTCATGGCTCTGTTGAAGAGCTACATTAGACATTCTGGGAACTTTTGGGACACCCCTCGTATATGCCAGCAATAAAAGGATTAAATAAATAGAAACAATTATAATACCAAACTTAAATAAGTAATTTTAATTTTTTTAGCTAAAAAATAAAGAGATCTCCCAATTTGTTTTAAATCTTAGAAATACTTAGAAATTTGCAAAAATAGAAATATCACTTAGCTATGTTTTAATTTTCTATATTATTAATCAATGCAAAATATTTTTTGATTTTTGTATAATAATTCAATAATGGCTTAAAAACTATGTTAGGTCCTAAGTATTTAAATCTCTATTTAATGTGTCTTATCAACTATATGTGCATATCAACTATAATAGTTTATGAATATTTTATACTTTATTTGGTAGTAAGAAATGATTTTAAGATTCCTAAAAATATATTTCAATTATCTTCTTAGTCTCATGCTTGGGCGCAACCTTGGGATTCACCCAGCCATTTCTATTGGCAACACACACATGTAAGTTGCTATTGGCTGAGAGCATGCACACCCTTTGTTCTAAAAATATAAAATGACAAAGTGTACATCGAGTGTTCTAAAAATAGAATATGCCCGTGTGTGTTGCCAATAGAAACAGCCGAGTGAATCCCAAGGTTGCACACTTATGCTTAGTCTTAGATAAAATAAAGGTGAAAACTTAAATGTAGTTTCTTATATACCTAAATGAAAAGCACTTATTTATTTACTTCATACATGTAGCTAAATTGCTAGGATCTAATGTTAATTTACTAGTTAAGAGTTGCTAATTAGAATTCAAATTATAAACTTTGTTTTCATCTATCAATTTTGAACTGCACCTCCTTTGCATGGTTTAGCCTTTGAGTTCTATCAACATGTTTGCTGGTCACTGGCCTTCTTGTGTCTGGTTTATAGCATTGAACTCCTTTTATACTGACTTTTCAAATCCCACAGCGTGTGAAGGCTGTTCCCGTGCTGCTGCAGGTGGCTGATGCAGGTGGCAATGCTGCCACCATTGCTGTCACCTGCAGCGCCTTCAATGCAACCGCGCCAGAGCCGTCTGAACCAGCATCTGCAATGGCCGCATCTGCTGGGCCTGACAGCTTTGCTAGCCAGCCGGTGTCCCTCTGTGTGCCCATTGTTCCTGAGGACGAAGATGGCGATGAGGACAGGTCATTGTCTGGAGTTGGCACAGCAGCGTCAAGTGCCAACAGTTCACATCCTGCTACTGCGGCTCCTTCGTTAATTTCGCTCACCTCCCTGCCTCCTCCGGTGCCGACGTTCTCGTTGGCTGGCGCATCCAGTTCGCTACCTACGCTGACGCTGACGTCGGCCGTGTCATCGCATTCGCAGCAGCCACCGCCGCCTCCGCATGTGTCAACAGTGACGCTATTCATGTCGCAGTCGTCAGTAACTTCAATAGCTTCTTCTAGCAGTGCGGCCGCGCCAGGCAGTGCCGACCAGCAGCTGGGCGCTTCAGTTAGTAAAATCGAGCCGGGCTTGGTGTCCAGCGCCACCGGCCTGACCGCCCGCCCGTTGCCGCCGCTGTTCCGCCAGACCGACGTTGTAGTCGGGCCGCCCTGTCTCTGCCTGCCGGCCTCGTTGGCGCATTCGAATTTCGCCAGCCGGGCTGTGGAACTGCTGAACAAGCTGCACGCTAGCGCTATTGCTAATGGCGAAGTTCCTATCGACAGCTGCTCGGCCGGATCCGGCGGCGTCACGCTGTTCGTCCTTGGCAACAGCGGCGGCGGCGTCGGCGGCAACAATGGAGGAGGCAGCGGAAACGCCGGCGGCGAAGACTTTACGCCCAGCCCGGCGTCGTCATTCCCTAGTCCGGCTAGGCAGCCAGCTGGCACCGACGATATGGATGAAGTGATCGCTGACGTTGTACCTAGAGCTGGATGTACCGATGGCAATGCTGACGCTCGGTTCAACAGTCTGGCATTGTCGAGCAGGACTGCGCCGATATTGTCGACGACAATGCCGAGGATGCCGATTATGACGACACTGACGATGCAGCGATTGTGGAGGAGAAGCCGGCAGTGACCTCCAGCCCTATCGTGGGCTTCACAATCCGGTACGTTTCGCCGGACAGCGAGCTGGCCAAAGCTTCCCAGTCGGCCAGTTCGTCGAAAGCCGCGCCAGTAGGCGGTCGACTGTACAGCTGTCCAGTGTGCTGCAAGTGCTTCAGCAATCACTCCAATCTGATGCGGCACAAGCGGGTGCACTCGGGCGCCAGGCCGTTCCAGTGCGTAGTCTGCGCCAAGGCCTTCTCCCAGTCTAACAATCTGTACCAGCATCAGATCATTCACACTGGCCGGCGACCCTACATCTGCCGCCTATGCCGCTCCGCTTTCACTCTGCCTGGCAATCTGCAGAAACACGTGCAACGCTCTCACGTTGGCTCTGTGCAAAGCTGGCAAGAGGCCATGGAGCTTGAAGAGGACCTGCCGCAGCTGCTCACCGCAATCAGGACTGGCAGTTTCACGTTACAGCGTCAGGAGGAGCGAACGGATGAACCGAGTGAATCACTGGGAGCTTCCAGCGATGCGTGAATGCCCTTGGCGGTCTGGGTCCGCACCGTGGGGTTTGCCTGGAATCTCAGTTCAGAATCCAGATTGGCTTTTTGTTTGCTGGTCATGGGCCTCCCAGTGTGTTAGCTGGTCCTGGCCCTCTCTCCGTGTTAGCTGGTCCTGGCCCTCTCTCAGTGTTAGCTGGTCATAGCCCTCTCTCCGTGTTAGCTGGTCATGGCCCTCTCTCAGTGTGTTAGCTGGTCCTGGCCCCCTCTCCGTGTGTTAGCTGGTCATAGCCCTCTCTCAGTGTGTTAGCTGGTCCTGGCCCTCTCTCAGTGTGTTAGCTGGTCCTGGCCCTCTCTCAGTGTGCTAGCTGGTCCTGGCCCTCTCTCAGTGTGCTAGCTGGTCCTGGCCCTCAGTGTGTTAGCTGGTCCTGGCCCTCTCTCAGTGTGCTAGCTGGTCCTGGCCCTCAGTGTGTTAGCTGGTCCTGGCCCTCTCTCAGTGTGTTAGCTGGTCCTGGCCCTCAGTGTGTTAGCTGGTCCTGGCCCTCTCTCAGTGTGCTAGCTGGTCCTGGCCCTCAGTGTGTTAGCTGGTCCTGGCCCTCTCTCAGTGTGTTAGCTGGTCCTGGCCCCCTCTCCGTGTGTTAGCTGGTCATAGCCCTCTCTCAGTGTGTTAGCTGGTCCTGGCCCTCTCTCAGTGTGTTAGCTGGTCCTGGCCCTCTCTCAGTGTGCTAGCTGGTCCTGGCCCTCTCTCAGTGTGCTAGCTGGTCCTGGCCCTCAGTGTGTTAGCTGGTCCTGGCCCTCTCTCAGTGTGCTAGCTGGTCCTGGCCCTCAGTGTGTTAGCTGGTCCTGGCCCTCTCTCAGTGTGTTAGCTGGTCCTGGCCCTCTCAGTATGTTAGCTGAGTCATAGCCCTCAGTGTGTTTGTTAGCTGGTCATAGCCCTCAGTGTGTTAGCTGGTCATAGCCCTCAGTGTGTTAGCTGGTCCTGGCCCTCTCAGTATGTTAGCTGAGTCATAGCCCTCAGTGTGTTTGTTAGCTGGTCATAGCCCTCAGTGTGTTAGCTGGTCATAGCCCCTCAGTGTGTTAGCTGGTCAAAGCCCTCAGTGTGTTAGCTGGTCATAGCCCTCAGTGTGTTAGCTGGTCAAAGCCCTCAGTGTGTTAGCTGGTCATAGCCCCTCAGTGTGTTAGCTGGTCAAAGCCCTCAGTGTGTTAGCTGGTCATAGACCTCAGTGTGTTAGCTGGTCATAGCCCCTCAGTGTGTTAGCTGGTCAAAGCCCTCAGTGTGTTAGCTGGTCATAGCCCTCAGTGTGTTAGCTGGTCATAGACCTCAGTGTGTTGGTCATAACCTTCAGTTTTTTAATTTGGTAAAATGCACTTAGAATCCTGGCACTACGGTGCAAACAGTTTCTTTACATGGAAATTGAAGCCAACTGATTAACTAACTGCCTTCTGAGTTGCTGCTATATGAAGTAGGTTTTGCAAATACCTTTACTGCAAAGTTTATTGCGTGAATTCAAATCATAGCCTATCATCTATGACTTCATGTTTTTAGATTATTAGTGTTAGAGAAATATAATATAACCTTAGTGCTGTTACTAAATCTGGTCTTTTTGCGTCTTAACGGCATGTTGCTTGTAGGTCATTTGGAACCAGTTCTTCTGCAGTTTTGTTGCTCTTGATGTCCCTGTTTAATCTGATTAATGTTCTTGATCAGAATTAGCAGCTATTTATTGTATGAGTATATTATATAGCTTACTAATTCCTACTAACATCTAGATTAGAGTTTTCTAGATTTTGTCTGCACTTGATTTTAGATTTCAACTTCAAGATTTTAGATCTAAGTTACAGGATTTGGGATCTGAATCACAGGGTTTGGGATCTGAATCACAGGGTTTGGGATCTGAATCACAGGGTTTGGGATCTGAATCACAAGGTTTGGGATCTAAATCAAAGGCTTTGGGATCTAAATCACAGGGGTTGGGATCTGAATTACAGGGTTTGGGATCTGAATTACAGGGTTTGGGATCTGAATCACAAGATTTGGGATCTGAATCACAGGGTTTGGGATCTGAATCACAGGGTTTGGGATCTGAATCACAAGATTTGGGATCTGAATCACAAGATTTGAGGTCTGAATCACAAAATTTGAGGTCTGAATCACAGGGTTTGGAATCTGAATCACAAGATTTGGGGTCTGAATCACAGGGTTTGGGATCTGAATCACAAGATTTGAGGTCTGAATCACAGGGTTTGGAATCTGAATCACAAGATTTTGGGTCTGAATTACAGGGTTTGAGGCCTGAATCACAGGGTTTGAGGCCTGAATCACAAGATTTGAGGTCTGAATCACAGGGTTTGAGGCCTGAATCACAGGGTTTGAGGCCTGAATCACAGGGTTTGAGGCCTGAATCACGGCGTTTGAGGACTGAATCACCGGATTTTTTGGACTAAAACCCAAGAAAATGTTAAAATGTTCAACCCATGAAAGCAGTTAAAATTATACAGTAAAAGTGAATACTTGCGTTTTTACATTTTACTTAGGTCTCTGCCTGTCCCTCGTGAACATTTAGCCTCACCTGCAGCATTACGGCACTGTTATAATTGCCAGTGAATAAGGCAAGCACTGTAAATTTGTCACTTATAGATACATCTGGCTATGTTGTGAGTTCTTTCTCTTTATTATGAGCTATTGTTTATATGGGACCAGAATAAATTGGATAAAGAGTATTGATGCATCAATAGCAGTTTCTGGTGTTAAAGCTACTAATAACATTTTACTTACACTATTGTGTTTTATGGCTATTGTGATTTCAATAGAATTATATACAATATCTGTCATATCTATATCTATATGTTACTGTTTAGGCTCTGTGCTGCAGAGGATACACTCATAGAGACCCGCTTGCACCCGCTAACCTCCCCATGAGATCTGCTATGTAGAATTGAAGCTTTTTCACACCCTTTTATATTATGTTGACTGTGGTCTTTTTTCAATCGTTGTTGTGCGTTTTTCTTTCTTCTTCAATCTGTCAGTTCTAAAAGCAGCAAAGTTTTGGGGATTACTGTTTTTAATGTTTTTTTCTGCCTTTTTGTTTTTTAAAGCCTGATTTAAAAAAGTTGATATACTGTGAATTTTGTCGCTTCTCTAAGTCGGCTCGTGTGCAGTGAACTCCGTTGTTTAGTTTACTATATAAACATTTTTGTGAGCACTAATATCCATTGATGTAATTGCCTTAATGATTGCCTGAGTAAGTTGTTGGCTTGTGTGCCTACATTTGTTTATTAATCATGTCTTGTAAATTAACGTTTGGGGTTAAAAACACAATTTTAACTATTCATTGACTTATATATTAGTAATAGTTCATTGAATGTATCATTGAAGTTCATTAATATTATGTACAGCAATAAATTTAGCAATCTGTCACTTCAGCTAATATTAATATTAAGTGCGTTTGGCTGGCGGTAGCAACGGCTGCTGTAAGATTTTGATAATCTTTTTATGGGCTTGTTTTTTTTCAGAAATTGTAGTTATTGTGCACATGGTGTCCGATAACAAAGATGACAATAAGGACAAATCATTGTCTATAAATGCAAATAATTGTCTAAAAGTGAGATAACATTCGTTCTACACTACTCTATTGCGAATCAGAAAAAGTGACATTCAAGAGATTAAAATATTTTTAAATTTTAGGGCAGCAAAATTATCATTAGAAAATAGGTGCAAAGTATTAGTTACTTCGCACACGGTTGTCAGTAGTGTTTCGGCATATTTCATAATTCCGCCTTGGTGCTTTCAAATTTGCTGCAATTTCTTGTTGATTGTAGTTGAAAACGGAAGGCTACGTAGCTACTGCTAAGTAACATCCCTGTAGAGCAGTAAAATGATTACAAAAGTCTAGAGATTGAATGCTTCCGGAAAATTGTTCATAAAAACAAATCTTTTTTGTACAAAAGTAATAGTACTCTAAAAATAACCAAAAAGTTGGTAACTTGCAGATTTATAAAAATAATAATAAAAAAAATTAACTTAAACTTATTTTACGCAAAAACTTATTGCTATACCACATGTTTGGTCTCCATTTTACAAATCGGTTTCATTTATGTGTAATTAAATTGTGCACTGTAGGACTCATCCTAGATGCAGTGATTTTTTAAATTATTAGCTAAGAAACATGTAAAACACCAAAGTAAAATTTCAAAGTGATTAACTTAAAGATAAACTGATTCCTTTATTTTCTATAGTATGTCGGTTCAAGTTACTTATGCTTTATTTAACCTATTTCTCTGCTCTGGTGTCGCACTGTCGCAGTCACAACTGAAAATAATGTTTTTGTAACTAAGATAAAGTTTTTATTTGTATAATTAAGCTAAAAAACCTTCTAAAATGTTGTATATATAGTATTTTTATCCCAATAACGTCTTAATACAACTATTCTATAATAAAGAACTACTAGACTAGACTTTATAACGAAGTGTTCCTAGTGGTCCTTGTATATAATATCTTCATTCAAATATTGCTTTTAAATTAGCTATTTCAATTTTATTACCGCTAATCAGTACAAGCAAAAACTGAAGATAAAAGTAATGGCTCAAAATTACATATATCGGGTCATATGTTTTTCTATGTTATTTTTCCACATTTTGCAATTTGCATTTTTAGCTACAAAACAAATAAATACATACACATTTTGGTTATTAATTGACGAAAACAATATAGATAAACCCAGATATTGAACGATTGATGATTGCATGGCTAATAATATCAATACAACACTACATTTATGTATATCATAACTAATTTTGGCTCAGACTAATTAATTAAGCTTTTTATTGTAATATAATCTAGGCATGAAATTAAAAATTCAATCACAAAATATCTTTTAATACTCATGTTTACTGATTTAAAAAAATTATATTACTAGTGAAATCTGCAATAACTGACTAGGCCTCAATTTTTTATACAGAATTTTTAGAATAATAAAAGCTCAAAATATCAGCAGACTGAGCAGGAGAAATGTAAGAGTTTCTTCCACTGTTTCAGCGCCATGTCCAGCATGCGCAGGTCCGTCAGCGCCTACCGCACGTTGGACGGTGTCGCCGATCCCTCGCCCGACGTTGGCCAATGGCGCCGATCGCTGCGAGCCCTGGACCCAGGTTTTCCGCTTTGACTAAT
>NIVC01002429.1:172500-174619 GCA_002269645.1 Macrostomum lignano
TCAAAAGACCAGTTGAAACTTGAATCAAATTACCAGTTATAGATTTCGCAATGCCAATCTGCTCAAATATTTGTCAGCAGGTTTGCGGAAAGCAGGTAAACTTGTTCCTTCCTCTAAAAATGTTCCTTCCACTAACGTGTTCTTGGATAATATTATTAATGATAGGCCAAACTTACGCTTTTAAAAGCAAACAAGCAAGTTACTAATTCGGTAATATGAGTACAAGTCATGCGCTAGAATGCTAATGCCGGCCTCAGTTCTGCCAGTTGGACAGCTGCAACTCTGCGGCAAAGAACTCCGCCTCAGCCTCCTGTTTCGACTGTCGTTCGCTGGTGCGCCTCGCCGCCTCGCCGCTGCTCGTCGCTTCGCCGCCGCCTTCGCCGCGGCCGGCCTCGACGTCCCCGGAGCAGCCGACAGTTGGCGTCGAGCTGGCGCTGGCCTGGCCTCCATCGCTGGCGCCCAGCATCAGCTGCCTGATCAGCTGTTTCTGCTGGCGCAGCTTCTTCTTCAAGTTCTCCTTCAGCACCAGCAGCTTGAGCTTCTCGTCGAACAGCAGATCCTCCATACCGTCGCCGTTGCCTGCTCCGCCGCCGCCGCGCGCCGTCCCAGCCGACTCGGCGTCATCCGCCGCCGCCGCGGCCGCTCCGGACTTGGACGACTCTTTCTTTGCTCGGCGAGATAACAGCAGCCGTTGAAGCAGTTTGGTTGCCACGGAACCGGCCCGCGCAGCCGCAGCAAGCAGGCCGCCGCCGACAGCAACTATCATCCAGTCAAGCATTGGCCTAGCTAGTGGGCCACTGAAATTCTTTTTTTAGTTACTTTACGAGTAGTAGTTTATTCTTTAGTTATACGGTAGAATTGGGCTGAGAGAATCTACTCATAGGCTATCAAATTACCGTTTGAGGAATCAGCAAAATAAAATAGACCACAGCCACTATTCAGTTGTCTATGGTAAACGTTTCTCCTATGATTCAGAATTCATGAAAATTGTCTATGGCTTTTTTATTCAAGTGTATTTATACAAGTACGCGAGCTGTCATGTTTGAGTGTTTTTAGACAGTTGCTATTTATAGAAGGTTTTGATGCGCATTTGTTTTTAATACAAACGTCTATGGCTTAAGCCGACTAAAGGTTCATATTACCTCCTTGTAGCTCTAACAGTCTGCAGGAGTGGGTCACTGACTTGCCAGTCTACAGTCAGTCTGCAAGAGTGGCGTCACTGACTTGCCAGTCTACAGTCAGTCTGCAGGAGTGGGTCACTGACTTGCCAGTCTACAGTCTGCAGGAGTGGGTCACTGACTTGCCAGTCTACAGTCAGTCTGCAGGAGTGGGTCACTGACTTGCCAGTCTACAGTCAGTCTGCAGGAGTGGGTCACTGACTTGCCAGTTTACAGTCAGTCTGCAGGAGTGGGTCACTGACTTGCCAGTCTACAGTCAGTCTGCAAGGAGTGGGTCACTGACTTGCCAGTCTACAGTCAGTCTGCAGGAGTGCGGTCACTGACTTGCCAGTTACAGTCTGCAGGAGTGGGTCACTGACTTGCCAGTCTACAGTCATCTGCAGGAGTGGGTCACTGACTTGCCAGTCTACAGTCAGTCTGCAGGAGTGGGTCACTGACTTGCCAGTTTACAGTCAGTCTGCAGGAGTGGGTCACTGACTTGCCAGTCTACAGTCTGCAGGAGTGGGTCACTGACTTGCCAGTCTACAGTCAGTCTGCAGGAGTGGGTCACTGACTTGCCAGTTTACAGTCAGTCTGCAGGAGTGGGTCACTGACTTTATCAGTCTACAGTCTGCAGGAGTGGGTCACTGACTTGCCAGTCTACAGTCAGTCTGCAGGAGTGGGTCACTGACTTGCCAGTTTACAGTCAGTCTGCAGGAGTGGGTCACTGACTTGCCAGTTACAGTCAGTCTGCAGGAGTGGGTCACTGACTTGCCAGTTTACAGTCAGTCTGCAGGAGTGGGTCACTGACTTGCCAGTCTACAGTCAGTCTGCAGGAGTGGGTCACTGACTTGCCAGTCTACAGTCAGTCTGCAGGAGTGGGTCACTGACTTGCCAGTCTACAGTCAGTCTGCAGGAGTGGGTCACTGACTTGCCAGTCTACAGTCAGTCTGCAGGAGTGG
>NIVC01002430.1:0-110000 GCA_002269645.1 Macrostomum lignano
TGTGGATTCAGAGCTCGACAAAGCAATGATGCCATGTCAGCTCATGAAAATCTCGTCAGAGCGAGACAATTTTACTGTCTGAACGGGAGAAAGCTTGTCTCAATTACAATAGTTTACTGTTAGAGCGTGACACGTTGATTAAAGAGCGCTCAGCTACGATCTCTGAGCTTGAAAACCTAGTATTAGAACGAAACGCTCTGGTTTCGGAACGTGACACGCTTGCGTTAGAGCGGAATACTTTAGCTTCAGAGAACGCTGCTCTGATGGAATCTGCCACCCAGTTGAAGGAAAAGCATGACGCAGTCTGTACTGAGCAAGATCGCATGAAAGAAAAGTGCGCTCGACTTGTGAAACAGTGCCGGCATTTTGAAGGAAGCGTCCAAGCAGAGTCATCAGCGAGCAGAGACTGCGGACATTGGCTGTCAGATTGAAACAGCCACTGAGTCAGTAACTGCAGCTAGTGCGACAGCTACATCAGATGCTGCAACTGAAACAGATGTCATCTCTTCCGACTCTTTATTCGAACCAGTAAGGGTGATGGTTGATGCTAGTACTGATGTGGAATTCAATGAAGTTCACAGTCGAGTGTCCGAACAAGAAGTTGAGCAGTTATTGTTCTCTAGGATGGCACTGACTGAAGAAGTATTCGAGTTAAAACAACAACTCGC
Source organism: Macrostomum lignano (assembly GCA_002269645.1). Classification (NCBI taxonomy): domain Eukaryota; kingdom Metazoa; phylum Platyhelminthes; family Macrostomidae; genus Macrostomum; species Macrostomum lignano. The sequence goes on from NIVC01002430.1 coordinate 669, forward strand.
GGCTTCAGAAGCATCCAGAAAAACGACAGATTCTGAACTTGCTAAAGTGAAGGTTCTAAACTCAGATCGAGAGGATTCAGTTTTAGATGGAGACACTTTGTATTAAAGCGAGATTCGTTGTTAACCCAACGGGACAGCATACTTTTAGAGCGAGACACTTTGATTGCAGAGCGAGAGTCAATGCTTTCCGATCGGGAAAATTTAGTCGCAGAGCGGACGCTTTAGCCTCTGAGAACGCTGCTCTAATGGAATTTCTACCCAGTTGAAAGTGACGCACGCACGAGGAAGTCAGCACCGAGCGAGATCGCATGAAAGAAAAATGTGCCCGGCTTGTAAAACAGTGCCGAATTCTGAAAGAGGCAGCCAGGCAGAGTCAGCAGCGAGCAGAGACTGCGGAATGCAGCTGTCAGACCGAACCAGAAAGGGAGTCAGCGACTCTAATCTGACGCAACCACCGCTTCAAATGCTAGACCGGACGTTTCAGTTGCCGATGCATCAACAGAAACGGTTGCACTTTTACCTCCCGAGCTTCATTCGAAAAAGAGAACCCGACAATTTCTGAGTCGCAGACCATTGAAGTTTTCTATCGCGTGTTTGACGATGCTATTAGAGCTGCTGGACTTTCATACCGCGAAGTGAGTCTCCCATCTCCGCCCTCGTTGTTGTCAATGTCCGAGCTTTCAGAATGGATTACTAACCTTGTTAGCGTAAGTTTCAATGAGTTTTCGTTTTTTTGTACTGAAATTTCTTCACTTTATACTGCAATTTTAAGACATTTTTGTCATTATTCTTATACAGTGCGTGGCCAGTCAGCATCAACAGTTGGTAAATACTGGCGAGCGCTGCGAAGGCTTGGAGCAGACTATCGCCGAGAAAGAGGAGTCCCTAACTGAGATGATGGAGCGCCTTGAGATAGCCAACAAGCGAGCGATTACCACAGGCTCCGCCAGTTGGATTTCCAGCCGTCCTGCCACCTCGGTTGCCAGCCGTCAAGTTGAATGCGACCTTACTCAGCCGCTTATTGATGAGCTGGAGGCGACGCTGGCTAAACGCGACGGCAAAATTGCCGCTATGGAGCGGGACAGTCGCGAACTCAACCGAAAGCTGGAGTCCCATCTGCAAACTATGCGTCGAATGGAAGCTCGACTCCAGGCTTCGAGTCGAATGCTGCGCACTAGGCTGGTTGATAGCGCCGAGGCTGAGCAACTGGCGTTGAGGTTGGTGCAGTGCTTTTGTAGGGGTTTTTAAAAACGGTGCTCACCTAACACTAGAAAAATTTCGGAAAGCTTGGAAAAACTGCTATAGCAGCATTCCAACGAAGCTCTCTACGTTTGTACATTTTAAAAGAGGATGTCAACTTTTGCGGCGAAGTAAAGCTCTGGACCCAACCAACTACATTTTTTATATACTTTTCGGATCAATTAACAACTTGTAAAGAAACGCCAAGGCATCTCATCTGGTTCGCTCCTTTGTGCTCCGCAGGGTTTGTTGGTCCAGAGCTTTACTTTCGACTCCATACGGGTGCTCAAGTTGACATCCACTATCTGTTTATTGACGTTTCTAATTGATACGTCGTAGAAACGTCACAAATCTATTAATTGGGGGATTTAGCCTAGTGGTTAGAGCGTCGGACTCACGACTTAAAGGTCGGGGGTTCGATTCCCGATCTCACTGGAACAATTTGTGCTCTTGAGCAAGACGCTTAACTCTGCATCGCTTCAGTTCACCCAGCTGTAAAATGGGTGCTAGCATTAGCTGGGGTAATTGAGGCTGTGTGGCGACCCCCCCCCCCCAGTCCTTGGGCTGAACAGCCGTACGCAGCCTTCAGATGCGCCGCACAATAGCTGCGGCTGAGCTGTCGGTTGTATATCTTCCCAATCGGGTAGGTGTAATCAGTTATTATTATTATTATTATTATTATCATCATCATTATTATCATTATCATCATCGTCATGATTATCATTATCATTAATAAATGATAGAACCGCTTACTGCTTACTGTTTTACGATATGAAAGATCCAGTTTGTTAAATTTCTAATTAATGAAGTTAAGCAGTGCTTTTACATTCTGAAAGTTCTAGTTTCTGAAGCGATCTCACCCAATGCCATCCAGCTGTCTTTAGCTCTTTCTTAACCTTATTATACACAATAAATCATATTGAAAAGGCCTCTTCAATCAATTCCAGGTGGAGTCTTTGTTCGCGCAGCTCGACGCAGCCGAAGAGAGGTTGGCCAGCTGCGCTTGACCCTGCGGGACCGGGACAATGAGCTGCTCCGGCTAGCCGACCAGCTGCGCGTCGAATCCGAGGCCAAGCGGCTCGACCTGTCAACTATGCGCGAGCAGTCCCTTCTGTACGAGGCGGAGGTGCGTCGCCTACGCTTTGAATTAGACGCCAAAGAGGAGATGCTGACGCTGACTCGCGAGGCCGCCACCCCCGCAGCCGCCGCGTCCACTTCGTCGGGTTGCAGCGGAGAGGACACGGCGGGGGATGGGGAGCTGGACAATAGTGCCGCATTTTATAAGCGCCGTACGGACGAACTCACTGTTGAACTCAACAATGCTAGAAATTCTATTCAGCGGCTGACTGGCGAGTTAAAGGAAAATTCTATTGCGGCTGAAGCTGCCGTTGAAAAACTGCGCGCCGAGCTGTCGGTCACCGTTGAAAGCAAAGAGTTACTAAACAGAGAATTAATTGAAGTCAAAACTGCTTGCGACAGTTTGACTATTGAAATAGCCGAAGCCAAAGAAGATGGAAGCATTATAGAAAAGCTTAACTCAGAATTGGCAACGGCCTCAGATGACAAAGAGTTGTTGAACAAAGAGCTGTTTGAAGCTAAAGCTACAATTGACAATTTGACCGCTGAATTGGCTAAAACAAAGACTGAACTCGAGCTTGTGGGGGATTCTAATTCAAAACTGACCAATGCCATCAGAGACAAGGAGTTACTAAGCGAAGAATTAAGTGAAGCTAAAGCTACAATTGACAATCTGACTGCTGAATTGGCTAAAACAAAGACCAAAGTGGACGGCGATGCTAGTGAAGCGCTGGGCAATTTAAACTCTGAATTGACGGTCGCTTTAGAAGAAAAAGAAAAAGAACTAAGCGAGACAAAAGTTCTAATAGACAATTTGACGGCCGAATTGACCAAAGCCAAAGAAGACATGGTTATTGAATCTACAGAAACTAGAAGCATCATTGAACAACTTGCAAAGGACAAGGAAAATTTAAATCAACAGCTGACTGGCGGCTAACAATGGAATTGACAGTTTAAACATCGAATTTGTCAGGACTAAGGAGGATTTGAATAATAGACTGGCTGAAGCTGAATGCACGATCGATAATCTGCGCTCTGAGCTGGCCAGTGCGGCTACCGCTAAAGATAATTTATGCAACGAATTGGCAGAAGCTAAAATATTAATCGATGAGCTGAGAAATGAGCAAAAAGAAGTTGAAAAACCTACTTTGGCTACTGTAAGTCGCGCCAGCCAGACTGAAGCGGTCCCGGAAGCTGCAGGTCTCGAACAGCAGCGACTGTATGGCGCTGGTCAGGACACCCGCCGATGGTGAAAGCGAAGCCAGTCTGCGCAGTCGTTTGGCTGAGAAAGAGCGCCTCGAGCAGCGCTACGCCGCACTAGTTAAGAAGCTGCGACAGCAGCGACAGGAGACACTACAGCAGCACCGTAGTCAGCTGGCTGAAGTTCAGTCAGCAGCCGCTGCCGAGGTGGACGAGCTGCGTCGACGATTGGAAGCCAGCGAAGCTGAGCTCGATTCGGCACGGATGTCCCTGGCTTTAGCACCGCCACCGCCGCCACCTCCGCCGCCTCCGCCTCAGCAGCAGGCAGCCGAATCGGAGTTGCAGTCTCTGCGTGCTGTGCACTCGCGATGTCAAGGGCAGCTGGACCAGGTTCGAGCCGAGCGCAATCGAATTCAACAGGAGTTCGACAGGCTGCGGCGGCGGCTAGAAGAGAGGCCTTTGTCGTCAACTCCGCCACCACCGCCTTCGCAGCCGATCGAGCGCTTACAGCGGTCTTCATCTCCGACGCCGTCACCGCCGCCAATGCATGCGCCAACAGCTGAAGCATCGGCGGTTGATGCCGCTGCGGCTGCAGCAGCCGAGGATGAAGTTCTAACACTGCGCTCCGAGAACGAAGGCTTGCGCTTTAAAGTGAGCGTGCTAGAGACCAAAGCCAAGAAGATGGAGTTCCGACTTAGGGCTGAACGCGACAAGATTGACAAGCTGCAGCTGCGGCTCGACGAGAAAGACGTGGAACTGGACCAGCTGGTTGACAAGCTTCGCGCCAGCCGGGGCCAGCTCGAATCCGAGCGCAGTCGACACCTCAACGAAGCCAAACGGCTCAGCGCAGCGCTTGAGGCTGAAGAGGCTCGGGCCGGCAAGCTCGAGCGTCGACTACGCGACGGCAGCTCCGAGTCGGCGACGGCCGCCCTCGCCGAGGAGGCGGCTGCGGCTCGCGAAGCAAAACGCCAATCGGAGCAGCGCCTGCTAGCAGAGGCGGCCGATCTGCGCGGCCAGCTGGACGAATTGGCGGCCGACAATCGCGATTTGCGCAGCCGACTTGAAGCGGCCGCCCCGTCTGGCTCTGGCGCCTCCGCCGGGGTCAGCGCGAGCGACTGTGCCGAGTGTAGGCGTCTGCGCGAGGCTGTCCGAGTGCTGGAGCTTCAACAGGCCTCGCGACGTAGCAGGCGGCCAACTTGCGAGACCAAGTCTGTTGGCACCGAGGCGGTGTCAGTTGATGAGGCTGCCTGTCAGACATTGGAACCTGAAGAAGAGAATGATGCAATGCAGCGGCGATTAAACGAGCTGGAGTTGGCGGCTGTGGAGTGCGAGTCGCTTCGGGCTCTGGTGAAGCAGATGGAGGAGTCTGCGGCGCCTTGTGCTCCAACGCCGACACCGCAGCCGCTGCGACCGTCGCCATCGCCGCCGCTCCAGACTCGGAGGACACTTTGTCGGCGTCTCAATCAGCTTTGGACGAGTCATCAGTGCTGATTCCAATGCTGATGGACGAGCAGCAGGCCCCGCGGGCTTACAATCGACAACAACACCAACGATGGCGTTGGTTCGACGACTTCGTCGATGCCTTCAACCGTGGCGATCGTTGAGGCTTCGGCCGAGCGCGCGCAACGCCGTCATCGCATATTTGTTTGGCCTGCACTGCCTGTTGCTGTACTGGTTGCTGCTCTGATTTGTACTTGTTAGCTTGGAATATTCTTTCAGCGTACTAATAGTAGCGTAATATGTGCCGAACAATTTTGCTCACTACCCTGGCTACCCGTGGCACCCAAAATTCAAGATTTTAGGCCGTCAGCATTTAGTAACATCGAAAAATTCTATTAGAACTGAAGGATTTTACGTGCCTGCGAGACTCTCCCGTCGTGTGGGCGAGAGGAATTGTAAGACTTTAATTATGAATTCGTACTGGGTAAGGCAATCATTTTCTATGGTTGCGCAGCTGTTAATTAAAGCTGTTGTTGAGGTTTAGGAATTTGATTTCGCTGGCTAATAGGTACTAGCTTAATTATATATGGCTTTGACCAGTGTGCATTGTCCAATTTTATCTGTGGTTGTTGTTCTGCTCAAATTGTTGATTGTTGATAATATTTTCAGCTTAATGTCAATATATCTTCCTTATTGTTGCTATTCATATGCAATACATGTATAAGATATCGTTGGCACAGTTAAATTTATAGATTCGGATCATTTGAGTGCTAGCTGTGAGCTCACGACATTTCATTGCTCATTCAGACTGTTACATGTACCATCTCGAACTCCCGATAGGCCAACTTAATTTCTGTTTGGTGTTTCTCTTGAATATAATAATTGATAGAAAACTGCATGGTCATTTCATAATCATATCGTTACAAAAAGTACTTTAAAGCCTCCAATAAGTTAAAATGTAATTTGCGCTCTATATACTATGCAGTATCTGAAATTTATAACTGTTTTGAATTCCTTTCACTAGTTGAATTGTTTAATGGTGACACTTGTACAAAAATATATCCTTTCAAATTAGTCCGTTAGTTATTACTGTTCGCCTTTATCGGTGGTTTTTTGTGTATCGTTGTTTGGCAACTGTATCATAAAACTGTTTTAAATTTGGCCTATTGTTTTTCTCAACTCTAAAAGTAGATACTAACTCGTAACAAGTACTAACTTCACCTATTGTGCCTGGAAACCGAGGGCCGAATCCTGTAACCTGTAATAGCCTGGAACAGCGCCGCCCTCTGGCGGTCAGGTAGGGTCTTGGACTGCAGGACTGCCACTGTTTGGTTTGAAAGGAGGCTTTTGGGTGCTGCCGCAAATCAAGGCGACAGCCATTCTTCAGCCCTATGCGCACTACGCACACGAGGATGCCGATACTTGCTTTCTTATCGTCAAGCATGCATAATGCTGTGAACTGAGAGTTGTCACACATGGTTCAAGCGGATTCGAACCCCAATCTAATGTAGCCAAAGACTTTGAATCGAACTCAAAGGCTTTGGTCGCTACTCAGCCCATGCACCACGAGTTCTTTCCCGATTTTACGCTTTTACCATAGACAGCTATATTTACTGCCTAGAACGAGCTTAAAAAGTACTATCATATAGCAAGTGAATTTATAATTGCGTTCAGTTTAATAAAATAGTAATTAAAAGAATTTTACTTGAGTCTCAAGGCAAAGAATTTGAATTCCGACAGACAGTGAAATCTGTGTAACTACCATTTTTTATCGCCAGCTGACTAAACTTGAGTAAAACATGCACCATCTAGCTCACTGCGACCACAGTGCATCGCAGGCTAGCCGACCTATGTCGCCGAGCACGCAGTTGAAGTTTCTGCTGGCCTGGGGCCAGGGACGCAACTCCCAAGACAGCCCGTCTCCGCTCAGCAGTGGTCATAGGCTCCGCTCGAAGCTGTCAAACAACGCTCAGCTGGACGGATCGGCTTCTTCAAATCCTAGGCCGAGTGGTCGACGAAGGCGGTCACTGACCTATGTTCCGGTGTCCGCCTGGGTCAAAGACTTCAAGGATGAAGACGAGATCGACGGGTGCAGCATGAGGACGGCAGGAAGCCGCAGATCACCGAGTACCGGAAGATTTTCAGCCGCGTCAAGGAGCGCCTCCATTGGTGACCGGATAACATCAGTTTCGTCCAGGCAGTCGGTTGCCATGCCGCATGAGCCGATGGAGTCGCCGGCGCCTCCGCTTCCGCCGCCTCGAGCGTCACGCGCGTCGCGGCCGGCTGAACGGAGTCCGCCACCGCCGCTTCCGCCCCGGCGGGCACCCCGGCCGGCTCCTCGGAAAACTCTACCACCGCTGCCGCCTCGGAAAAAGCTGCCACCGCCGCCGCCACCGGAGCAGTTGCTTTCGCCCCCGATGCCGTCTCAGACTCCGCCACCGACGCCACCTCCAAAGACTCTGACACCGCCACCGCCGGCGCGCGTTGCGTCTGCTTCTGCTAAAGCCTCTGTTGCAGCTGTTGCTGTCACCAGCCAACGCCACCGCACGAATCGCCATTCTTCAACACTATCTCAAGCTGAGCTACGGGAGGTTCTGGCTCGCAGTGCAAGTCGCGCTGAAGCCTATCAGTCCATCGCAGATGCAGCTCCATCTGCCGGTGCCTCGATAGCAGAGTGCTCTAGAAAACGCCGCGAGCTTCGGCGGCCGTCAGACGTAGCAACTCTACTACACGAGATACTCGCTGGTAGAGCAAGCCGCTTAGGTGCCGGGGAAACTTTAGAAGTCGCCTCGCCAGCCGCGGGCGCGGCTAGCGCTAAAACAAATAAATCAACTCACGGCTCTGGGGCTGGTCGAGCTCTTAAAAATGAGGACGATTTAAACAAGCAACGAAAGAAGTGGTACAAGAAGTCGACAAAGTCGCGCAGCTACTCCTCTGAATCGAACATAGTGGACACGCTGGCGGAGATCATTGCTGAGAAGATCAGTCGCGCCGATAGGCGCAGGCAGAAGTATGACAGCAAAGGTGACGAACGCCTTAAGTTTGCAGCATCTTCGTCCAATCATCACAAAGACAAGCCAGATTGCGTTCCTGGGACCGAAAGAAAAGTTATTAAAGTTAAACGGCATAGTAAGCGAACCAGCACTGCCACAGATAGTTCGCTTAGTAGGCAGCAGCAAAACTGCAACAACTGCTATGAAAAGCCACCAAGAAGAAAAACAAGGCAGTTCTGTCACACTCACGTTGTGAATATTCAGTCAGCTAATGGTGTTCACAGTCGAAGTGGCGATGGTTGGAATTTTGCGTCCAAATATGGAAGCCAAGAACTTTTCCGTAAATGTGGGCTTTCAAATAGATCGAATGCAGGAAACTACAGACCGTGCGATCAGCTCTTCTTTGATGGCAGTTTTGAGCAAGCGCAGATTCGTGCAACTGCAACGCCAGTATCTGAGCGCAGCCTGTCTGAGCGATTCAGCGTTGAACGAAATCAAGGCGAGTTAGTCTATCAAAATGTCGATAATATCGGCACTAGCACTTGTTCAACAGATGAGGAAATTAGCAGCGAACAACGTCCAACCAATGTGTCTCAGCTGAGCACGCAAGCGTTGTATCATCACCGGTTCAGCGGTGCTGAAATCTCTTCGTTCTCGCGTTCAAGCGATTCATCGCAACGGTCAATGTCAGAAGCTCAAGCGAACTCGCACTTAGCTCCAACTGGTTGCCAGAATTCTAAGGCTGTCACAGAGCGGTTGTCCCGGCGTGAAAACTCGGATTTCGAATCTCAAGCTGCTGCAGCCGCGGCGGCCTATGCGGAAGATTTATTCAGCGGCGTGGTTAACGGACGCGATGAGTCCAATCTTCTGCTTCCGTTGGATGAGGCACCTCACGAGTTAAGGCTAAATTGGGTGTTGGCAGACACTGGGGACGAGTTGGGAGGAGGCGACTGTGTTGACATAGAAGCAACGATTCACATCCTTGAGCCGGAGACTGCATTGCCAAGGACCAATAGACGTGAACGAAGCCCGGTGTTTTGCGCCAGTCAGACTTGCAATTGGAGTTCCGATCTGCCGAACAACTGTCGAAGTGACGTTGCTGCTGATACATTGCAGCATTCTCAAACGCGCAGCTCAATATCGTCCGATGCGTTGCAGGAAAAATTTCGCTTACCGTCAACATCGCATGGTCAGCAGCAAAATGTCTCAGACTGGCTAACCACTGGTTGCGAAAGTTTCAATCGAGTCGCGAAAAGCGTTAATAAAAAGCGGACTACACTGCATCGACGTAGTCGAGTTCAAATTGTGGAGCCTCTTGCTGTCGCTGTGCAGCATAAGATTGAGCTTCCCAGTTGTATTTTTGAGCAAATTTTCTGTTCTTGGAGACCATTAAAACATGCGCAACTGTTTAGACAAAGCTTGGCATTCGTCAGTCTAGAGAAAATGCTGCCCGACTCAGCGAGTGAATCTGCAAGTCTCTTGACTCATTTTGGCGGATTGCTGATCAGGGCAGACAATCGAATCCCAGCCGAGCCAGAGAGAAAAATCAGCACTAATAGAGCTATCGCATTTCGATTTGCCAGATGCATCAGCTCCCGCATTGTCAAGAGATTAATAGTAAGCTGCTGCCTACTGGGTTCGACTCTTGAACTGGCAGGTGGACATCTGAATCTATCTATGCTGAATACCACGCAGCACCCAGAAGCAGCAATCGTCAGGTCAAGCCTCTGTTTGCATCAGCGATGCGGCAACAGACAGAAATTGTTTAATTCGGGCGTCGAGCAGACCTGGCCGCCCTGTTGCTTCTACAGGACCGAGTCCTGTCGAGGCTCAACAGCCCGTCGAGGCCGAAGCAATGAGCTTCTTGAGAAGCTGCAAGTAGCTTCCAATCTGGCTATACAAAGCCGGCGACAGAGCGATCGATTCAGCAATGACTTAGATGAACAAGCAATAGAATTCAATAACTGTGACGTCACTCCTCTGACATCTATCGGTGCAACTGATTGTGCAAAGTGTCTAAAACCAATCGAAGCATCGCTGACCGAGAAATGTAAACGATTATCCTCAAAGTACTGCAGCTTACAATGCGTCATCACACACTGTCCAGAGCTGGTCACCAATCTAAACTTGCACCTGGCCTCCGATACCGAAGCCTCGAAGAAAGATTCGAAAACGCTGCAGCGTGAGCCACCGCAACAGCCGTACTTCTCAAATCAGGAAACGGCATCGAGTGAGAGCAGCAGCACCGATACCAGCTTGCGCACCCTCGGCAACCAGTTCAATCAGGTGAGCGATACGTGCAGAAAGCTACTGTCCCAGGCGGCTGGCGACAAGCTGGCATCATCTAGCGCGGATCAGCTGCTTTCTCTCCAGTCCATCCAGACTGCAGACTCGGATCCGCGGGTCGAACAGGCTAACGAAGGCGTAAGAAGCTCGCCGCTCGATGCCCGATCCTGCAGCTCTCGAAGTTGCCCGTCTAGCAGCAATGCACGGTGCTTCGGCTCGCCTTATCTGTCGGAACTCGAGCAGGAAGTGCCTCCTCTGGTCAGCATCACTTGCCAGCTCAGCTTAGTGGAGCAAACGACTAGCGATGCTGACACCAGTGACAGTTTTGAACATTCTTTACCGGCTGGCGACTGCGCATAGGACGCGATGGTGCTGACAGAACTTTGCTGGACCGATTGGGCCTGCGTTCTATCAGTTACTTAGTGCATTTTTTCCGCTGCTCTTTTATCTTATACTAGCAAGAATACAATTTAAATGAAATCTCATTCTTTTTTTCAATTATACTCGCGCGTTATACGCCGCCATCTAATTTGTTCTTCAAACTTGCATTTGAGGGGCAACTCGATCCATCGCCAGTTAATAAAGTTGAGACGACAGCATCTTGTTTTAATTTTCGATATAATTTTTGTTCCATGAGAACAGAGGAACTTTTTGCTTGAACGTAGTAAAGAACTTTATTTAATTATTTTGTTGTACTAAGTCAAGTTTTTAAATATATATGTTCCATTTTCAAGGAGAGCATACAACAATAAGGTATGTGTAATCGACTGATAGAAATATTTTAAATGTTTCAAATCAAATTACAAGCTGGGCATATAGGTTTTGAACATTGTAGCAGATATTTTTGTTGGCTATCCCTTAATTATATCTTCTCTCTACAACAGCAATAAAGGATAGGGAACACGAAAACCAGTTTCAATGCATGGTCTACATTTTCTCATAGCCTCAAGCCTACGGCCGAGCTCAGGCCCGTAGTGGAAAGATAGGTGAAGTCTCGTGTCCGAGTATTTAACTTTGCGGGAGAGAAAGAAAGTTCTTAAGCTCTCTATAGCTCCTCCATTTTACTGTCATCGCCTTCTAGGCCCACGTCACGGGCTACAGGGGGTGGCAGTGGTGCGGTTCGATCACACGTACCAAAGCTGCCACGCGCAGCGGGCCCGTGCCGCACTTTACCGCGCGGCCTACACAGTCATTTGTGCCGATTATACATGTACATAAAATTTCTGCACTAATTCGACACGATCGAATATTTATTCTTGCTCAGTTACGAAATGCGTAAGTATCTAATTTCAGATTAGCACAGATCCGTACATAAAAGATATACTGAGTTGTTAAAAAACTTAACTGGGCTTTTTGAAGATGAGGGGAACGTCGGCTAATTCACGCGTCTGTAAAAAAACAAATTTTCGTAATTCAATTTTCTTCAAGCCTTTAAAATATTATAAAAATAAATAAAAACTTAGCATTTTAATAAAGCCCAAGTCTTGTTACTTAGGTAGATAAATATACTGTCGTTTTTTGAATTTAAAATTTTTGTCTTCTGTAATTTAAGATTATTATACATTACGACGACGAAGTTTAACTATCAAATCTTTTAAATGGCGTAATGATTAGCTAGTAAAAAATTCCTAAACTTGGTAAGCCTACCAACAACCGCCTCAACCGATAACCGAATTCATAAATCATACATCAAATGAAATCACATCAAATGCTGCCCTAGTGCCCTTGAAAGTAAAATTGAATGTTGTGCGACAACGGTAGGGCCTACCCATAGTCATTTAACCAAGGGCGGACCTGGAACTATTTTGAGGAGGGGGGGGGGCAAAGCTTTCCTAAACAGCCAAGCTTTCTAATCAACAAACAACAACCCAACCCAATGCCAAATTAGAAGTAGAAATAGGACCTACACAGCCCACAGCACAGGCATGACACACAGCACTTATAATAGGCTAGGCCTAATTATAAGTGAAAATACTGTTATTAGTTAATGATATTTTTAGGCCTAGTTAAGTGATCATAACATATTAGTAATAATCAAAATTATGTGTTTTTAGACCTATTCATAGGGCTTAATCATAAATATATGTTTAGACCTTTACTAGCATAGGCCCCCTAGGTCCTAGGTGCCATCAAATTTGTCAACATCTAATTCTTCAACTCTATTGTCATTGACAAATTCAGTTTATTTTACCATGCATTATTATTAACAAATTTGGTTACCTGATGATATACTAACTAGGCCAAGGGGGGCTATAGCCCAGCGGTAGCGCAGCTGCTCTGGTGTGCCAGCGACTCAGGCTCAATTCCAAGTGTAGTCACATTAATTTGGGGCTGAATTGGAATCTCAGCTTGGCTCTGCTTGTGCAATTAGGCCTAACAGCCTTGAGGGAGGGCCAACCCCCCAAGGCATAATGAAGTGTATATGCCTAATGATAATATAAAGTTAGGGCGGCTATACACTCACGTATGCGACTTTGGTTCCACGTGGTAAAAATCGCGTCAAATACCGTATTGATATGTGTTGCACATTTTGACGCAGAATTCAATGCGGGATTTCCCGCACTAAACTCAACTTGAGTTCTTAAGCCTATTCAATGCGAGATTCAATGCGGGATTTCCCATACTAAACTCAACTTGAGTATTGAGTTCTTAAGCCTATTCAATGCGGAATTCAATGCGGGATTTCCTGCACTGAACTCAACTTGAGTTCTTAAGCCTATTCAACGCGGAATTCAATGCATGATTTCCTGCAATAAACTCAACTTGAGTTCTTAAGCCTATTCAACGCGGAATTCAATGTGGGATTCAATGTGGGATTCAATGCGGGATTTCCCGCACTAAACTCAACTTGAGTTCTTAAGCCTATTCAACGTGGAATTCCATGCAGGTTTCAACGCGGGATTTAATGCAATAGAAAATTTGTTGATAGAATCAGAGACTAGTCAAATAATGGATAATTATGACAATGCAATTATACTAACAATTTATTTATAATAGCGTCGAACAGCAAAAAACACAAAACAAAGAATCAGTGGTTGCCACAAGTGACGATTGTCTGGCGAGTGCGATAAGTTTTCCATTGTTCTGCATAAAAATGCAAATAGTGATCGTTAAATTGCAAGGCAATGAAGCTATTGTTAGCAAATAGCGCCTTTTTGTTGTGCAATGTAACATGGACAAGTTTGCAGCATTATTTGACGTGGTACTTTTACCCAGAATGTCTAGAGTAGCTTCCAGCTTTCCTCTTGACACAATTTGGGACAGAAACTCTTGAAACAGCTCGTATTTTTTATGATTTTTGTTATAGAATTGACTGAAATTACAGAGTCTAGGAAAACCACTTTCGCTCCACTTTTTGCTATCCATATTGGATAGAGAAGTTTACTAAAAATAACAAAAGATTAATAAAAGAATTTTGAGAATCATATATTTAAGGATATAATAAAATTGTAGGTTAGAAAAATACACTTTCATTTCTCCAAAATGTTGCAAAGCTGTTTATTATAGGCTTAGAGCAATGTTCCTTGTAAAATATAGCTACATTTATATGTGCTTGCTGTATTTAAATGCTTTTAAAGAAATGTTTCCTTTGGTTTAAATGTGCAGATTTAAAAGATATACAAAAATGCAATCAAGTAAAAAATAGCTAAAGCCTTCCTAAGTGTAGAAAATAACAAAAGATTTCGTTTGTGTTTAAAAGTGAAAAACGCAACAAAAAGCTATCTTTACTTTGTACATGTACTATCAGCGGAACTGCTATTGACACGTGCACCTGTTGTACTGCTAGCCTTGCCCTGTTAACAAGGTCAGGCGGAGGGGTCAGAAACCTAGTGCTACACCAGCAAAGCTGGCGTCTGCATCGTCAAATTCTAAGAGCAGCTCATGCTACCGTTGCGGCTCGACAAGCCATCAAGCCAATGACTGCCATTTCAAAAACGCTACCTGCCGTCACTGCCAGGAGAGACACCTGGAACGGTGTACCATTTTAAGGCCAAGGGGCTTGCGGCAGGCCAGGCCACTACTAAGAAGTCAGTTATGCACATTTGCAATCACGTGGACGTACAATACATGCAGTCTCAAGCATCGACCACGAGATGCCGAAACTGGAAGTGCTGATTCGCATCCAAGGTGAGGATCACGTCGTAGAAATTGACACGGTGACAAATGGCAAATTCATCACGAAGTTTTCTGGAGGAAGCTAGGGATGCCACCGCTGGAAGAAACCAAAGTGGCACTACGAGTTCGCTAGCCAACACAACATGCTGGTCCTGGGAACATGCACAGTTTTTATTACAAATATACTTGATTCAAAAAAGGAACAGCACAAAAAGTTTGGCTAATGCCATTTGTGAGTATTTGCAACTTTGGGCTTATGAAATGAAGTAAAAACAACATGAAAATGAAAACTTCAATACACAGCTATATGAAAATATAATAGAGTAACATGTTGTGCATGTTAAATTAAAAGAATGGTAGTCTTCACTGCCCCAGATCAAATACAATCATTGCTTTTGTGACAAAAAACTGATTTTTTCCTATCTCCGCAGTGTATTTTTTCCAGGAAATCGTGGCCTCTAAAAAATTGCACGATCTTTGAGTTTACATCCTGTTAGTCTAGAAGTCCTTGTATGTACCATCATAGGAAAATTTCCAACTGAACAGTGCAAGTCTCCTAAAAATTAGTTGATTCATCTTTAAATCTATTACAAGCAAATGGACAACTTATTTTTATTATATAGGATTTAGTTTAGTCTAGTCAACATAGGCTTAATTCATTTTATTGGGCCATAGGTAAAAGCTTAAATGCTTAATAAAAAACCAAAGGATATAAGTATTAGTTGGTAAAGCTAGTATTAATACTATGTAGCTAGTGTTATACAGATATATAATTAATACAATGCTTATAGCCTTCTAAAAATAAATAATTAAATAATTAAATAGTATTTACTCTGATGATTATAGAATACATGTATTTGCAAACTACCATAATATGTATATACATATATTATACATATCTCTACCTATAAAAACCAAAACTCTGTCTGTCTGTCTGTGGACAAATTACTTTGCTATGGACTCCCAAACCGCTCAACCAAATTACACCAAACTTTACACCCACCCTAAACTTACTACGGAGAATGTCTTAGGCTACCTTTTAATTTCCTAGACTCAAGTCTTCCTACCTAAAAGTACAAAAAACTGCTAAAAATGTGCGATTTTTTCACTAAATCCTTCATAGCGCCGCTTCACTTCTACCGATTCTCTTCAAATTTGACACAGACAATCTTCAACTATTTTGGCACAATCGTGTAAAATTTCAAGTCTCAAAGTTAATCCTGAACGGCGCTGTGAACTTTTAAAGTTAGGCTGTTTTTTTCAGCCAGGCAGCCACCCCAACCTCCGCCCGCCTGCCTGCCTCTCTTTCCCGATCTGGGCCCAGATGTGTAAAAGGGTTTCAAAATTGACTAACTTTCAGTTGCCATAAGTTTGCTCCACGTAAAGCGATTGACTTCAAACTTGACACAATTCTTCATTGACTCATTCTCTATCTAAATGTAAAGTTTCAACTCTGTAACTCAACCGAAAAAGAAACTGTAAGCATGTGAAGTTTGTCTGCTTTTTCTGTTGTTTGCCGCTCATCCAACTCATTCCCCCAGAGCCAGACGAAGGGTCAGGCGATAGGACTGAATGTACATAGCAAATGTACAGTGTTTTGGAATAACTTTATTTATAGCCTTCTCGCAATCTCGCACCCCGAGAGTGGAGAGGCTACGTTTAGCCATAACAGTTTAGTGAGAAATTCTAACCACTGCCCTCCCCTCTGTATTGGCAAACTCTGCAGCAGTTTAACAGTGGATGGCAATTGGCAATTGGCAAATCGAGGGAATCCACTATCCAGCATGGTTTGTAAAAGCGAGATTTATGAAAAGGCGATGCGATGCAATGCAATACGAGTACAACCCTACTAAATTAGGCACACCATGGAAATTTTAGGTTTCTTCTAAAGGTACTGTGTAAATTTTAAATGGCCTCCTAAGAAATGCGTATTTCCTTGGTTGTTAGACTGATGCAGACTGCAGTGGAACTGAAGATACACAAATTCCTTTCAGGGCTGCGAATTGGCAAGAAAGATGACGTGATCAAAGCATGAGAACAACCATGTGAGTGGCCAGATAAAGAATCCAGCTCATGGCTGAGGGGCAGATGAGAGTGGAAAGAAGAAGGAATAGACGATTCGAAGAGAGGAGAAGCGAAAGAGGGGATAAAAGAAAATATAAAAGATAATAGGAGAGATGAGGGGGTGAGGACGATGAGAGAGAGGGGGAGAAAAGGGGAGAGAGGAAAAGCGAGAGGAGAGAGTAGAGATGAGAGCAGAGAGCTGCAGATGAGAGTAGACAGCAGAGAGGAGAGCAGAGAGTAAAGGGAAGAGAGAAGAGATAAAGATACATCTCTACATCTCTAAGGTTGTAGAGATGAGAGAGGTGGAAGGAGAGATGAGAAATGAGAGATGAGAGATAAAGGAGAGAGGAGAGTGGAGAGAGAAGAGAGGGAGAGAGAGTATAGAAAAGGGAAGAGAAGAGAAAAAAGTAAGGAGAAAGGAAAGTGAGGAGTCAAAAGATGGGAAAGAAAAGAGTATAGAGGAGAGAGGTGAGAGAACATATAAGACAGAGATGCCAGATTAAAGAGGGGGATGAGAGAGCAGAGACGAGAGTGAACAGATGAAAGATAGGAGAGTAGAGAGAACAGAGGAGAGATAAGAGATTACAGAGACGAGAGGAGAGAGGAGAGACAAAGGTAGAGAAGTGAGTGAGAGAGGAGAGGAAAGAGGAGAATGGAGAGGGGAGAGATAAGAGAGAAAGACAGAGAGAAACACAGAGAGAGAGAGAGAGAGAGAGAGAGAGAGAGAGAGAGAGAGAGAGAGAGAGAGAGAGAGAGAGAGAGAGAGGAGCAGAGAGAAATGAGAAGAGATAAGAGTGAAAAGATAAAAGAAGAGAAAGGAAAGATGAGAGAGCAAAGGCGAGAGAGAAAAGAGGTGAGGGAAGAGACGAGAGAAGAGGGGAGAGAGGAGAGAGGAAAGAAGAGATGAGAGGAGAGAATGAGGAACGAGTAGAGAGGAGAGATGAGAGAGTAGAGGAGACAGTTAAGAGAAGAGAGAAAAGAATAGAGAGGAGAAGGAAGAGACGAGAGAAGAGGGGAGAGAGGAGAGGAGAGAAAAGAAGAGGGAAGAGATGAGATAAGAGATATGAAAGAGAAGAGAGATGAGGGAAGATACGAGAAAAGATGGGAGAGAGGAGAGAGGAGAGGAGAGAGAAAACGAAAGAGTAGAGAGGAGAGAGGAGAGGAGAGAGAAAACGAAAAAGTAGAGAGGAGAGAGGAGAGGAGAGAGAAAACGAAAAAGTAGAGAGGAGAGAGAAGAGAGATGAAAGAGAAGAGAGATGAGGGAAGATACGAGAGAAGAGGGGAGAGATAAGAGAGGAGAGACGAGGGACGAGAGAGAAGAGAGGAAACAGAAGAGACGATAGAAATTTTAAAGCATCCAAGGGACGTAGGGAGAGGCAGGGAGAGGCCAGAGTTTGCCCATACATGTTTTAGAGTCAGACAGACATTGCCTGACATTCTGCGCAGTACCCCAGCCAACAATATCAATGTTTGCCTCAAATCCTAATTTTATGCAAATGTGCTCCATTTTATGTCTACCTCTATCCTACTAACTATTAACAAGTTTTTGTTTGTGTATGGCCTTAGATTCCAGAATACATGCAAAAGTAGTTCCGGGTATTGGAATTCCCCGGGTTCAAAATCCGCGGGTTTCAACAGCTTGTATATATATAAATATATGTAATGTAAATTTACTTTGAATGCTCAAAGTTAAATAAAATGCACTAGTACTAATAGTATCATTATACAATACTACCAACTAGGCCCTATCCAAAGAAAAAACTTCCTCTTGATCTTTTGATAAGAATATATTTCAAAATTAGCCTTCAGAAAATTAGAAATTAGAAATTCCTAAAGTATTTTCTCCTTTAGTTACCTCTATCATGGTCTTAAATTATGACATGCTTATCTGAAAGCTAAAATCAATATACATATAAATGGAGTATTATACATATTATACATATTAATATATGTATTATATAAAGAGATGGTGTAATTTTCTTCAGAACATGGTTTTGCTCTTCTAGTTTAGTAAGTGCTTCTATTATCAAACAGAATTAATAAGTATGAATGCTTCGACTCTATTATTATTACTAAGCAGGTAAATTTTTACTAACGTGGCTAAGCTTTATGTTTTTACAGTCCCTATACAATACTTAACAGGAACAGAAAGCTTATAGGCCTAGAACAATGAAAAATCTTGATCTTTAATTGTTAAATTTTTTAAACACTAAAATACGAGAAGAAAGAGGCAGAGCAAGAAATATTTGTGAGTGGCAAGTGCCTGAGTCTGAGTTCCATGTCCAAATACAAAAATAAAAAGTGCAACTTAAATAATAGCCTAGAGTATGAGCGTAGATGAATCAAAATATTGTCTGCAATTTTAGTATAAGAAACAAACAAATATCAACGAAGTCCAGCTCATTTTGCAGCTTATATCATTTAAAAATCTATACAACAGTAAACTATATTTTTTATTTTTCTCAACTTACCCTTTTTCATGCTACGAACCATACATACTTCAAATATTTGATTAACAATTTAAACGTCATAAAATTATAATAATTATAATAGTAATATTTAATACACATTGTAATTATTGCAATGTGCATTGTTCCTGGATAATTTGTAAAGGAAGTTCCTTTGAAAGGCTTAAATTGCCTTGTTTTTGCTGGGAAGAACAGGAAGAGTTATTTGGACAAGTTCTGGTCAGTTGAATGTGCACCATTGTATTATCGCAGACCAGCATTGCAATAATTATAAGAAAAATTATAATTCATATTGTAATTTTTGCACTGAAATTGCGTTACATAAGAATTATTAAAATAATTATAATTTTTTCGCAATTTTTTCGACTAGTGTACAAATTAGCAAATAAAAATATAAAACTAGGTATATTTCTCACAGTGCTTTTCTAAGAGTGCTGGTCGAGCATTGATAGACTGTGTATCTCATGCATATTCAGCCCCTAAAATAATCCATACAGTTAAATTTAATTATCCAATAAATCTGTGATTGATCAAAAAGCTTTTGATTAGCATGGGCACAGGCACAGAGCATTGAATTTTAAGACAGTCAAATTCAGATAAATCTTGATGAGCCCACCGTGTAAATGGAGCCGGATAGTCCACCAGACGAAATCAATCTACAGGATTGGCATTCCCATGGAACTGCAGAGAATTGTGGAGTCAGGCGAAGATGTCATCATGGTTGCCAAGAGTGCACCCTGGTTAGCTAGCCTTCCCTCATGCTACACCTTTTCACATTCAATTTTGATTAAAGTCCAGTTTTAAAAAACTAGCGCAAATTCAATTGAGACAATTCAGACTGGGGCAATGCTTACGGAAAATCAATAGAAACAAACCCCAGTTCAAAACATTCTGCCACAGAAGCAAGGTTTAGCCATAGACAAAATTTTCCCCAGTCTGAATTGTCTAAATTGAATTTGCACTAGTTTTTGTCGGATTTTGCCATACAGAAATACGCTCAAACTCTGCCAGTGATTAATTGCAGTGAGCTCGTCTACACTCAAACATAACAACAAGACATAAAAATGAATTTAATTTTAGTACTTACGATGCCCTAGTGCAAAAGTCGCAGAACCAAACAGGGTGCTTGAGCTCATCGACCCAGGGATTGTTCGTTAAGCACTGGATATGCGCCCATAGACGGCAAGAGTCACAGAAGATCTGTAATGAAATGTAGTAAATCATTTTTAATTCCTTTGCCACACTTCGTGCCATTTATTTGGTGTCATCTGCATTCTTTAATCCCTGCTGTTCCAACCATGGATCCGCCAAGTGGCGCCGGGGACCATGAGGCCAATCTCCATTTGGTCTGCACTGTACCAGATGGCCGCCTCAGACTCAGCACGATAAACTGCTGAACTCTGAAGCCCCCCCCCTGGCGTCGCACCATTATATTCAAGTAAGTTAGTGCATAATTCTTTTTGTAAATTAGAAATTAAATCTAAATGTTTAGTTTAAATTTTAGTTTAAGGACAAAGAACTCACCCAGAAGTCCTGCTGGCCAGCTTTAGCAGATGCTTTTGGACAATCTTTCTCCCCGCAATGAAAGCAATGGGAGTCGCACCCTTTGCTAGCGTGGTAAAGTAGTGCGCGCCAAATCTGCTCACGGAAGTCACAAAGGGCATCTGGAGTAGACCTTATAGCCTTATAGCCAATAGGCTTAAGAACTCAAGTTGAGTTTAGTGCGGGAAATCCTACATTGAATCCCGCATTGAATTCCGCATTGAATAGGCTTAAGAACTCAAGTTTAGTGCAGGAAATCCTACATTGAATCCCGCATTGAATTCCGCATTGAATAGGCTTAAGAACTCAAGTTGAGTTTAGTGTGGGAAACCGCGTTGAATAGGCTTAAGAACTCAAGTTGAGTTTAGTGCGGGAAATCCCGCATTGAATTCCGCGTTGAATAGGCTTAAGAGCTCAAGTTGAGTTTAGTGCAGGAAATCCCACATTGAATCCTGCATTGAATTCCGCATTGAATAGGCTTAAGAACTCAAGTTGAGTTTAGTGCGGGAAATTCCACATTGAATCCCGCATTGAATTCCACATTCAATGGGCTTTAGAATATAAATGATTATTATTAAGGACAGTAAAAAGGATACAGTTAAGTTTGTTTAGAATGTATAATATGTTAATACTTCGATTAGTTTTACGCAGAAAATTCCACATTGAATCCCGCATTGAATTCAGCGTTGAAATGTGCAACACATATCAATGCGGTATTTGACGTGGTTTTTACTGTGCGGAACCAAAGTCGCATACGAATACACTCCTGTGTGAGTGTGTGCCTGCAAACGTATCCGCGCGCTTGTATGCCTGCTCAGGGGAGTTGGTAGAATAGGCAGTAATGCCTCTCACTGGTTGTGTGCCTATGTTTCTTAAAGTGTGCCAGGGTACACATAACCCCCTGCCTCTAATAAAAAAAAGAAAAAAATACTACTAGGCCTCATGATGATATACCCAATATTGTTATCATTGAGTAGCTAGTATATTTATTATACATATATTTATTATACACTTAAAATTTAAAGACAAGGACTTTTATTAATTGGCTTCTTAATAGGCCTTAGTACTAAAAAGATGCATATAAGATAAGGCATAATAAAGGCAAATAGTTTTCATTTGATATTTATTTTTTACAATCTATTGAAACCTAGCTATCGTTGTATAGATTTTAAACCTATAGATTTTAAACCCCCTAAATTCCAATAAATTTGCCAGAACTACTTTTGCATGAATTTTGAAATCTAAAGTCAAACTCCAACAAAACTATATTATTGGTTAAGGAAAAAAACTTAGAATTCTATAACATTTTAGCTTTCATATTATAACCTTTTATTTTCCCTTTAGCTTTGCTTCTATTTGCTCTGGTACCATACTTTGGAGCATGCATTGACCTTGTATACCAACAAAAGTAGGCGTACACAGTTGGTATGTTTAGGTTGACTTGACAATAAATGATGCCATGGGAGCCACTATGTGAGGCTCTAAGTTAAAGATCAGATAAGTCTAAGCAAAGAAATTAGCTAGTCGCGATTAGTGTATTAGGGTCTATTCCATGGAGCACTAGTACAGTTTAGCAAAAATGTGAAAAAAATAGTAGAAGAGAGCAGGAAAAGGAAAAAGAGCTTTTTAGAATTGGGCCAAATGAGGCCAAATAAATACAAAAAGGGGGAGCAGTTAGGCAAAGTGGTTCAGAGAATGGGGACAGGGCATGGACACTGGGTCCAGAACTTCTCAAGCAAAAGTTTCTATAGAAAATACCGAGAGAAAAGAACAAAAACAGAAAAAGGGACATACAAGGCCAGAAAAGGAGTGGGTAGGCCAGAATGGGGACTGAAAAATATATCATAGAACTGTGGCACAGGGTGGGCAGATAGGGCTACAAATGGGGCAACAGCAAAATGAGAAAGTCCACTGTTATAGTCCATAATATGTTATTAGAAAATTTAAAATAATAAAACTTCAGTGGGAGTTTGCCCTACCACAAGGGTTTATTTAAAGCATAAATTTTTCTAAAATATTTAATCTTTGCATATATCAATTTTCCACTATCAATATTATCATAAAAAATGTCATTTATTGCCACAGTATAAAAATGTCATTAATTGTTGCAATACTGGCAAGGTTTAATAATTTGGGTAGTGTAGCTTGCTTGGCTAGTAAAAGGAAAATGAATCCGAAAATCAACATTGTATAAGTAACGATGCATTTTGCACTCCTAGGTGCATCTTCAGGTTTATTTTTTCAACAAAAAAATTGAACAGGTTTTGCAAATAAATATATGAAGTTGGTTGTAGGTAAACAAGAAAAATTAGAAAAATTATTGAACAAATCAATATTGGAGAACACATGAAAGTTTCTCCCTAACTCATGTGCTCCTCAATATCGATTTGTTCAATAATAAAAATACACTTTTATTAGTGTATTTAAATTATTGAAAATTATTGAAAAAACACATGAAAGTTTCTCCCTAACTCATGTTAGGGAATCAAGGTCCAATTAGGTCCAATTTATTGTTTTTTATATTTGTTGTTAACATTTAATAGTAAAGATGTCATTAGTAAAGTAAAGTAGATATTAGTAGTAATGTTTGTAAAATAGTTAATTAGTAATCTTTTTGCTGCCATTGTCTCGTTGTTGTTACTGCTGTTGCTTTTGCTATTGTTCCTGCTATTTCTGCTGCTGTTGCTAATATAGCTGTTGCTATATTATAAGGTTGTTTGAATGCATTGCACTGTGTTGCTTTATAGCTGTATGCTTCTGATCCCTGCAGAAGTAGCACGCTACAGCTATAAAATTAAGCAAAGATACTTAAATTGTTAATTTTAAAATTCTATAGAAGCATATTTGATTAGTATGTAAGCCTGGAATTAAAATGAGATTTTGATTCCTTAGAATAACATATGTACAATTGGTTCTTATTTCTGAGAGTTGAGAAAAAAAGAAAAAATTCTAGGGGGTGATTAAATGATAAAGTAGTAGTTAACAATGTATTAAAATGCCTAGACTAAAATAATAAAGTAACAAGCCCAAAATAAAAGAAAGATTCTGGTTCTGAAGAATACCATTGCCTAAGAATATATGCTTGGTTTGTTAACTTCTTAGAGTCAAGAAGTCAAGAAGAAACAAAACAAATTTTAGGAGGGTATTAAATGATAAAGTAGTAACTAATAATGTATATCATACTTACATTTCTAGGGATGGCGCCGGTGGCACCAGTTGCCATGGCAATGCTGGACAATTGTGAATTTCATTTAGAACTTGAGTGGATTTGATTTAGTTATATCAATTTGCAAGCTATCAAACAGTCAAACTGATCAAACAGTGCAAGTTATAAGAAAATCCATTGAGCCATTTTTTTAAATTGATCATACACATATGCACACAGATAAACCATTTTTAATATATTGATTTGCAAGCATTTCAATCTAGTTAATAATAGAAATGTGGTAGTTTAATATCTTAAGTTGGCATAGAGTAAGAATATACAATATATAGCAAATTTTTCTAAGGTAGGTTGGTGCTAGCCTAACCCTATTGGCCCTGTCATATAATGGACAGGTAGGGATTAGCCATACAGGCTGAGGTGGACAAATGGAGCTAAGCAAGAAAAAGTGACAGCAGTGGCTGGATGGTTGGGGCTAAGCCATGTAAGGTTGAGGGGTTATGCTTATGCTAATAGACTTAGAGAGAAAGGGCAAGAGCATTATGTAAGGTGGGTAGATTAAACCAAGCTAGCCCTAGGGAGCTTGAATCAAAACCTGTTATGGTTGATTACAAGTAAGAATTAGGAGGTATAGTAGAGTGTGCAACTGAGAAGATTGGTGAAATTATAGAGCCAGTCAGAAGGTAGGTACAGAGAGAAAAAAGAATAATAAGACTAAACTAGATAGAGAAGAGGAGAAAATAAAATAAACAATAACAAGTCCAAATAAACTGGAAAAATCCATATACTAAATAACTAACTAAATGACTAATTGTTTAAGTGTGAAAAACAATAAGTCACAGATAACCTTGAGAGGGGTTGGCCCTGGCAGTTCAACTAGCCTTGCAAGATCATACCATTGTAAAGTCCAGACCCTACCCACCCTAGCCAATTTAGGCTGGAAATAAAGAGATTGCAGATAGGGAGAGGGGGTATTTGCATTCTTAGCAAAAAAGAGATTCTTAGCAAACATCTTTGTCTATAACAATTTTACTCAAATAAGGTGATTTGTAAAACTGAAGAAGGAATTGGTTCTTACAAAAATGTGCTTTATAATGGATTTGTATCAATAATTTTTGCTCATTGCTTATTGCACATCCCAAAGGGAGGCATTAGATTGTTAATCTCTACATATAAAAATATACATATATAATTGTTTTTGATGAGAAAATGTGATTTAGATTAGTTCTAGAAATATAGCTAGCCAGCTGCCTGGCCTATTTAAAAACAAAAGTTAAACTTTTACTTTAATCTTTCAACTTGTATTTGAAAGGCAACTGTGTTGCTAGTTAAGCTTAGAGCTCAAGGGGTTAAAGGGGGCCTAAAAATAAAGTTTAAATGACAGTATCCTATTTTAATATTATATAATTCTCATTATATATAGAGAATATATTATGTAAATACATTATATAAATATTTACACTGTATTAAATGATTTTTAGGTTAAAGGTTTTCAATTTATTAGACCTATTGATCCAAAATTGTCAAAAATAATAAAAAAGCTATAAATTTTATATTTGGACTATTATTACTATTAACATTGTTATTAACTTGACTAACTCGGTTGTTTATTCATTAAATATGTATAAACAAGTATATTGGTATATTGTATAGCCTTATATAGTAAATATAACTTAAAGCTTTTTTGTCATATGATATTTATAATGCTACTATATAGTAGTAGCTAGTAGGCCTAGTATTGGTAATGGTAATAAAAGAATTGGCTTTTGCAAAATATTCTTACTTGTTTGGCCAATATGGAATGATATATTTATATTTCATTTTAATTTAATTTTATAAATAAACATTAAAATGCAATGAGTTTTTCAAAATATTATTTGAAGGTATAATTGAAACATTTATAGTATATAGGTTATAATGACTATCAACAAAATATTCTTAGGGCTTGTGGTAATGTTCCACTAAAAATGGGTCTTATCTTATTCTTCTTATCTTAGGATAAGATATTAGGATTAGATTCTTATATTATTCCAAATCTAAGGCCTTGTTTCAAAATTCAACTAAATAATCTATATATTACTAATAGCTAATAAATAAAATACTTTAGTTGAGCATTATCAAAAATAAATTTTTATTGTGCTATATTATAAGGTTAAAATGAACTAGGTATATATGAAATAGGTCAAGCTTTTATCTAGACATTTGCTAGATATACTTACAAATGCATAACCTTTAAATTTATATTAATTATGTCCAATTAATAAATGAACTAATCCTTAGTATAACTTTCTTGTTTCTTTCACAACTTTTTTTCTATTTTATTTTCTTAGATTCCATTTACTATTTTATATTACTTTTTTCTTTTTGTTTCTTTGCTAGCTTGCCTCTTTCAATTTTGGCTATCAGTTTTGACCTACATAACTTGGTCTCCCACAATTCTACAATTTTGTCAAGATTGGCTAGGTTGATTAGCAGCTACACATAAATTTTGCTACTTTATTATATCTAACATATCTTTTATTATACTTGTATGTTTCTAAACTTTATTTAACCAAAACAAAATTCACTTATAATGATTAAATATAGTAAAAATTGATTTATAATTTGGCTTTTCATAAACATGCTTGTAGCTAGCTTTGTTTTTAAATTAGCATTGACTTTTAGCAAAAAGGTCTTTACCTTTTTAAAAAGCTCGTAGTTCCCAAATGTTTTAGATACTATTTATCTATCTATCAAAGAAACCATACTTGAGAATTTGTTTAATTTTTCAATTTTAAGCCACCCTTCATCGTAATTTTCATAGAATAGCAATAGGAAAATTTTAGTAATATAATAAAAACTGTTGGGTCTGGTATGCAAGAATGATGGGTATATGCTTTTGTTCCACATAGTATTTTTGTGATTTTAACTTTATGTATATGCTCTGTGCATATCTTTGCTCTATCTTCATTTATTAAATTATAGGAGTAGACAAAAGATTGAAAGTGAAGCAAATAAAGGAGGAAGAAATCATATAAAAAATATAAGAAAAAGAGGAAACATTTTAGTAAATGATAATAAAAAGAAAGGACATTAAATAATTAAAGCCAAAGAAATAAAGGATTTGGATTGCATTTTGAGCAAAGCTTATGTTCCAAAACGCTCTTCAGATACAAGTATTGTAAATCGCACTTTTATGGAAAACTGTTCGCCTTGGCTTGGTGAAGATCTAGAGGTTGTGCATATGATCCTAATAATGTTTTGTTTCTTTTTAATTGTTGGAGTATTTATTATCTATAAATTGTAAGCTTTTTTGTAGGATTAAGTCTTTATGACTTGCATATCATACTTTTATATTGGTCTGTTTAAGCAAAAAATACTCCATTTGTTGATTCTATTTGTCTTTTTTATAGCAACTATATAGAACTTCGACAAGGAATCACGCTTATTGTTACATTCCTGCAGGGTTTTTATCACAAAAATAATGTTATTCCTCAGCTTCTATTTAGGGTAAAGAATTCCAATGCCAATCATAAAAAGAAATATCTAACTTTCTAAATGATAAATCTAAATAAATCTTTTAGTTAATATTTAAATGAACTAAAAAGCGTTGTGCTATTGTTGTTTTAAAATCTAATTATTGTAGACTAGGTTTCCAGACTATGACTTGCACTTCTACAGTTTGGTGTCAAAATGGTGTTTGTGTGCAAAGAAAAGTGAAGTAGATTAATGCATCAAATTAATATAAAATCCACTTAAAACTGTTTTACAGGTAAAATTGGATCAGCCATTGAACCCGTTAAACAGTTTATTAAATAATTCTATTCCGCACCAACAATGTCCTCGGCCGCTGTAGCTGCGTCGCCAGCTGCGCATCGTCAGCAGCGTCGCGCGCCTAAGCGCGAGTATCTGCGCGCGCACGAGAAAACCGGCCCAGATTTGGAGGCCGACGATCATCCGGTGCCGCCGTTCCGGCGTACGGCGCCGCTCGACCGCGTGTCGGTGCCGCGCGCCTCGTCAGCCAACGATCTTCGACTAATCCGACGCAGCGTCAACTACGTCAGAGCAAATGCCAACGCAGCGGCTGCTGCGGGTTCGCGGCGACCTCTTGGTCGATCGGGTACGGCTACGGCGATGTCGAAGTCGGCCAACGATCTTAGCGGCTATCGACGCGGCGAGCTGCCGGCTTATCTAGTTCGACGACGTCGCGAGTTCGAAGCGGCCCACGCCGCGGAGGTGGCGGCCCGGCCGGATCCCGACCAGCCGCCGGGGCATCGCCGATTGAGCGACTTGGAGCGTCGGAAAACCCTGGCACTGCTGACTGAGAATCACCAGCTATTGCTGGCCGAACTCAATCGCCTGCCTGTCCGGTCGGACACTGTCCGGCTAGTTCGTATCAAAAGCGATATCGAACGAAAATTGGCCGAATTAGAAGAGGCGATAAAAATATTTTCTAGGCCGAAAGTTTTTGTTAAAGTTGACGCTTAATTTGACTTACTATTACTGTAAGTTAAGCAGAGTCGGTCGCGGTTAGTACGCAGTTGAATTAGCTTGCTTGCATCATGCCCTTGAGTATGAGAAGCTTTGGGTTTGATAATGCTTGTAATAATTCTTGACACAATGTCATTGCTTCTGAATTGACACGCACAAGGAATGTACCCCTTTTTGTTGTGAATTTTTTTTTATATTGATGTCTGCGATATGTAAAATAAGGCTGTGCCGAGTATTACAGAGATCGTAATGATTTGACATAATTTCCACATTCCTAGATTCAATTAAGCAAAGACTTTAGTTGTACTTTTGTTGTGCCGTCCCTGACTGCTTTGCACTAGCACCGTCCATTGTGAGTTTTTTTTAGTTAAAAACCCCTCAAGGCTATCAATAATTATTTTTTCAGTTATGATTTTTTGTAATAGCAAATTGTTGCTAATATTTTTTGAAATTTTTGTAGATATTGCTTTAATTGAGACTTTATTGAGACTTCAATAATACATACTTCATTCTGCTTACGACTGTTTCGGCTTTTGAAGTTTTTACATTAGGGTCATCATTTCCGTTAGTAGCCTGTGAGATAGATTAAAAATCTATTCTGTAAGTAGTTCATGGGATAGATTGGCAATCCATTCTGTAAGTAGTTCATGGGATAGATTAGCAATCCATTCTGTAAGTAGTTCATGGGATAGATTAGCAATCCATTCTGTAAGTAGTTCATGGAATAGATTAGCAATCCATTCTGTTAGTAGTTCATGCGATAGATTAGCAATCCATTCTGTTAGTAGTTCATGTGATAGATTAGCAATCCATTCTGTTAGTAGTTCATGTGATGGATTAGCAATCCATTCTGTTAGTAGTTCATGTGATAGATTAGTAATCCATTCTGTTTAGTAGTCCCTGATATAGATTACCAATCCAATTTCATTTATTTACTGTCAAATTACACACTGCAACTACAATATATTTCTCATACTACTAAGTGAACCAAGAGTAGCATGTATCGAATTCAAACTGTAACTTTCATGTCCCCCGAAATGAGCGGTGGCAAGGCGGCGAGTTTAGCCGCTATCCAGAAAGAGAAGGAGCAGCTGGTGCTTGAGATCCAACGATTGCAGTCGGACATTGACAAGTACGAATACGAGCTGAAGAATATTAGTATCTACCTAACACCTGAGGAGAAGAAAGATCCTAAAGAACAATTAGCGTCTCGAGCGAAGTTCAAATTCAACACAAAGCCGCAGGAGGGCATAGCTTTCATGCTTGAGAACGATCTCATACCTGACGATAGTCCCGCTAGTATAGCCAAATATTTGTACTCTGCTAAACAGCTGGACAAACAGGTGCTTGGCAACTATTTGGGCAAAGCTGACAATGCCAAAATATTAACAGAATACGCCGACCAGTTTCCCTTTGCTGGCAAAAGCTTTATGACCGCGCTTCGGGAGTTTATGTTCTCGTTTAAAATGATTGGCGAAAGTCAGGTAGGCGCTGCTGTTTGAGAGTATTATTATTTTACTCGCTTTTCCCTGTTGAAGTTGCGCTTTGTGCTAATGGTTTGCTAAGGCTTATCTTAAATCCTTAGTTGTTGCCCCTTTTCCCTGAAGTGGTTGCCTTTTTTGCCTGAAGTGGTTGCCCCTTCCTGAAAGTGGTTGCCCCTTTTGCCTGAAGTGGGTACCCTTTTGTCTGAATTGGTTGGGGGTTCTCCGCCTATCCTAAAGTACGAGTAGTTGATCACTCATCCTGAAGCAGATGATCACTCATTCAAATTGCAATACAAGAATCGCACCAAAATACCATTATCAACAGGTAATCGAACGCACAATGGAAATTTTCTCGGCCGCCTATCATCGTCAAAATCCAGATTTCCCGCTGACAGCTGAGCAATTATTTATTCTGTGCTATGCCTGCATGATGCTGCAGACCTCTTTGCACAATGCCAGCGCTAAGCGCGATAAATCACTCAGCACAGTTGAAGGCTTTCACAGTCTCCTTGGCCGGAGCGATTTAAAGAATCTTGACAGGCAATTTGTCAAAGAGATATTCGACGATATCAAAGCACAACCGTTTGTTAGCGACGATGCCGTTGATGAACTGGGCGGCATTGAACCTGGCGCTATTGAGAAATCCGGCTATCTGCAAAAACAGGGCGGCAGTGTTAAGAGTTGGAAGCGGCGCTTTTTTGTGCTGAGCAGCAATCATCTTAGTTACTATGCTGAGCAGCGGAGCAAAGGCAAGCCGAAAGGCTCAATACCGTTGCAGGGCCTGGAGGTGCGCGAGGCCGACGACGGCAAATACTGCTTTGAGCTTGTGAAACCGCCCGGACTGGATGGCCGGATCAAGGTGCGTGTGATTGATTTGCTCTGTCTGTCTGTCTGCCTGCCTGCCTGCCTATCTGCCTGCCTGCCTGTCTGTCTGCCTGCCTGCCTGCCTGCCTGCCTGTCTGTCTGTCTGTCTGTCTGTCTGCCTGCCTGCCTGCCTGCCTGCCTGCCTATCTGCCTGCCTGCCTGTCTGTCTGTCTGCCTGCCTGCCTGCCTGCCTGTCTGTCTGTCTGCCTGCCTGCCTGCCTGCCTGCCTGCCTGCCTGCCTGCCTGCCTATCTGCCTGCCTGTCTGTCTGTCTGCCTGCCTGCCTGCCTGCCTGCCTGCCTGCCTATCTGCCTGCCTGTCTGTCTGTCTGCCTGCCTGCCTGCCTGCCTGCCTGCCTGCCTATCTGCCTGCCTGTCTGTCTGTCTGTCTGCCTGCCTGCCTGCCTGCCTATCTGCCTGTCTGTCTGTCTGTCTGCCTGCCTGCCTGCCTACCTGTCTGTCTGCCTGTCTGTCTGTCTGTCTGTCTGTCTGCCTGTCTGTCTGTCTGTCTGTCTGTCTGTCTGTCTGTCTGCCTGTCTTAATTTCTTAGTGTCTGTGGCTGTCTGTCTCTGTCTGTCTGTCTGGCTGTCCGTCTATCTGTCTCTGTCTGTCTGTCTTTCTGTCTGTATCTGCCTGTATGTGTATACTTGTATGTCTGGCCGTCTCTGTCTGTTTACTTGTATGTATGTTGGTCTGTTTTAGTGTCTTATGTTCCATCCGTTCTTTAAAAACCTGCGCACATAATTATTACATGATACTACTGACGAGTAGGAAAATGTTGCAATTTCGCAGGCCTGGAAGGAGAGCAACAGCAGCCGGGTGGCATCCAAGCACGAGTGCTACCGATTCGCTGCCACCAGCGTTGAAGAAATGGAAGACTGGATGAACGCCCTCAGACGGAGCATTGAGTCTAGCGACGATTCGCAAGTTTAATAACTCTATTAAATTATGTAACTTGTCCAGTTTAAATATGCCTTTTGCAGCTATTTGATCCTAGCTAACAATTTCTGTCCGTTCGGCTGTGATGCTAATTACGAGTACATTGACACTGAAAAAAATGTTTATTTGTAAACATAATGCCTAATCTAGCAGAGATTTGATTTTCACACCAGTATTCAGTTTTATAATTATCCATATAAATGGTTAAAACAGTGCGCGCTCGTGTAAACTACTCTCTACTAGCCCAGTAGCCTGTTACAGTTGTTACTCGCACTAATAAAAAGTTATAAATGCATAGACTTGATTTATTTTTAAATTGTTGATAGAATTTGTGTAGGAACTCTTACCGGTATCCCTGTATATGCTTTATGATTTCATGCATGATATTCGATTCCATTCTTATATATATCTGCAGGTGTATTAATTCAATTTATTCCGTTTTCGTAACTGCATATTAAATCGAACTGTTTGCGCACATAATATGCTTTTCAGATCATAAGGATGGGCTTAAGTCCCGTTTCAGACCATAAGGATGGGCTTACACCCTGTTTCAGATCATAAGGATGGGCTTACGTCCCGTTTCAGATCATAAGGATGGGCTTACATCCTGTTTCAGATCATAAGGATGGGCTTACGTCCCGTTTCAGATCATAAGGATGGGCTTACGTCCCGTTTCAGATCATAAGGATGGGCTTACACCCCGTTTCAGATCATAAGGATGGGCTTACACCCCGTTTCAGATCATAAGGATGGGCTTACGTCCCGTTTCAGATCATAAGGATGGGCTTACGTCCCGTTTCAGATCATAAGGATGGGCTTACGTCCCGTTTCAGATCATAAGGATGGGCTTACGTCCCGTTTCAGATCATAAGGATGGGCTTACGTCCCGTTTCAGATCATAAGGATGGGCTTACACCCCGTTTCAGACCATAAGGATGGGCTTACACCCCGTTTCAGATCATAAGGATGGGCTTACGTCCCGTTTCAGATCATAAGGATGGGCTTACACCCCGTTTCAGATCATAAGGATGGGCTTACACCCCGTTTCAGATCATAAGGATGGGCTTACGTCCCGTTTCAGATCATAAGGATGGGCTTACGTCCCGTTTCAGATCATAAGGATGGGCTTACGTCCCGTTTCAGATCATAAGGATGGGCTTACGTCCCGTTTCAGATCATAAGGATGGGCTTACGTCCCGTTTCAGATCATAAGGATGGGCTTACGTCCCGTTTCAGATCATAAGGATGGGCTTACGTCCCGTTTCAGATCATAAGGATGGGCTTACACCCCGTTTCAGATCATAAGGATGGGCTTACACCACTGTTTCAGATCATAAGGATGGGCTTACATCCTGTTTCAGATCATAAGGATGGGCTTACATCCTGTTTCAGATCATAAGGATGGGCTTACGTCCCGTTTCAGATCATAAGGATGGGCTTACGTCCCGTTTCAGATCATAAGGATGGGCTTACACCACTGTTTCAGATCATAAGGATGGGCTTACACCACTGTTTCAGATCATAAGGATGGGCTTACACCACTGTTTCAGATCATAAGGATGGGCTTACACCACTGTTTCAAACTCTATTAGGCATAGGAGTATGTCATGCGAGTATGTTAAAATAATCTTATTAAATTTCGCTTCATAAGTTTGCTGCAATAAGTTTTGTTTTATATCTGTTTTTCGCAAACATTAGAACAAAATCTACTCTAGCATATGCCTGTTCCCAAATCGAATTTCGAACTGTATTCAGCTTACTGTAAATTGCCCAGCAAGGTGTACAAATTATACGCATACGATTATATATTTGCTAGCTAAATGCCTTCGTTACAGGCGCAACCCCACTGTCGTCATCAGTGGTCTTTCTTTATATCCAGCAAGTTTTGTAATGTGCGTATAGCTTTTTTTACTAATTATTGTAAACAATACATATAAACATTATATCTTATCTAGTAAGGTAAGCGTCTTAACCACGATATATTTGTCTGTGTACATTTCAACTGTCAGTTTGTCAATAAATGCAGCATTATACAGCAATTTTTTATTAATTTGTATTCTTACTAGTTTGTGTTTTCTATTTTTATCTGAATAGTTATATAGGCTAGTGTAGGCAGTTTGGCACTATATTTTGCCTACTAATAAGTATAAACGGCGCGTTTTACCGGGGCTTTATGAGCAAACGTATGTACATAATACAAAGTGCATTTAAGCCCTAAATAGCGCGCCTATATTGTATTTGAACAAAATTTTGTCTTTTGCTGTGCTGTCAGAAATTTGTGTTTTTATCTTGACAGCAAGGACAAATATTTTGCTCACAGAAATTCAATTATCCGTGAATAGTAATAGATAAGATTTAGTATATTTAGACTAGACAAATAAAAATTGAATTCTCTATTTAAAATATGCGTTTTGTCTTTTTTGTGTCTTTACCACAGCTCCTAACGTAGCTAGATGGGCCACTCAGGCACATATACTTAGTAAAACAGCTTTCTACTTTCAGTTCAGTAGCAAAAACGAATACATACGCTATTATATAAAAAAAGGCAGCTTAAATGGCTAATAAGTTTAGAAGCCCACAAGCTTGCAGGCGTAAACAACTTGCCAATAGGTCCAGCAATAATTTACATTATCCAGTCCACTGAAATGTACATTGCAGATTTAGGCTTGGAATTCCGAGAATGGCAATAAAAATTGGGGCGGGGCGGGGGGGGGGTAGTGTGGAAAGGCGCGGTTCGAGGGTTTAAAGCTAATAAGTCAAGTGAGTAAGAGCCAATACGAGCGTAAATGAGCCTTTGGTTTAAAATACATTAAAATGCTTCTGTTTAACTTACTACTGAACTGAAAGTAGCTTACACGCATTGTTCTGAGTGGCCCATCTAAGTTACTAATTAAAGGACAGCAATTATTCATCTTTTACTACTATAAGTAGCGTAGTTAATAAAAAGATCATTATTATAGCCGAGATACGCTTACTGTTCGTCAAGTTAAACCGTTCATTTTAATTAATTTGCTTTCCCAATTGCTGCTAGCCATGGGCCGTACAGTTCTAGTCGCACTCGACGGCAGTTCCCACAGTCTCCGCGCCCTGCGCTGGTACATTGAGAATAACCAAATAGCTGGCGATTCCTTGCTGTTGTTGTTCATCTCCGAGCCGCCGTCGATGATGATGTCCGCTGGCGCGGCCACGCCGGAGGTCTACATGCGCTGCAAAGAGGAGGCTCTAACCAAAGCGAAACAGTTGGCTGCCGAAGCTGATAGCCGCTGCGCCGAATGGGGCATTCGAGCTGATGTTAGCAAACGATTCTTAGAGCGCTTGCACTCCGGACCCGGGCCAACTATAGTTAGCGTTGCCAACGAAGAATCCGTTGATTTAATCGTCATGGGCAGTCGCGGCCTTGGCACGCTGCGGCGCACCTTTCTTGGCAGTGTTAGCGACTACGTGCTGCATCACGCGCACAAGCCCTGCGCTATTATACCGCCGCCTGCTGCTGCTGTTGCTGCTTCTAGCGCTGAGGCTACCGCTGCTACTGTGCCTAAATAATATATGTTGCTGGGTATATATTCACAGTTACAATAAAAAAGATCTTCATGAAATTCTTGGACGTTTAAGTAAGTTGCAAATAATATATTCAGTTTTTTTTCGATTTATAACTAAATTATATCACTCGCAAAGAATGCGTTCATCTTTTTTTCGGTAGCAAACTAGTAGGTTTTGACCTTGTACACTATTGTTAATGTCTTTAAAAACAGAATGTTTAAAGCAAAAAAGAATCCGCCCTTAAAGCCTGCTATCTAGCCAAGGATATCAGATCCACTATGAGCTTTGGCATCGAAGCCTCTGGCCCCCCCCCCCCCCATCTAAGCAATTTGTCTATGAGTCTTGACATCTCAGCACCCCCCCCCCTCCCAAAGCCACCTAATATATTGCGGCTATTCCCCCCATGAGTCTTTATAATAGTCAAATAAAAAAAATAAATCTTTTTTCAAAATGTAACTATCGCCTCTGGCTTTCTACAAGCAGAGCATCTTCACCATGCTTAAAGCTGCTCCAAAATACAGTCCAGCTCGTATTCATAATAGTTAGCCTTTCCTCTTGCCCGCTTGTGTCTGGCTTTGACCTCTCTCCTTACTGTTCCCTCATTGGCTGAACTAGATTGGGTCTGTGTCCTAGACTCAGTTTCGTCCGTCTGACTTGGCCGTCACTCTTTACTGCTCTCTCTCATTGGCTGAGCCAGATTGGGCCTGTCCCTTGACTGAGTTTCGTCCGTCTGACTTTGCCCTCACTCCTGTCCTTACTGCTCTCTCATTGGCTGAGCCAGATTGGGCCTGTCCCTTGACTGAGTTTCGTCCGTCTGACTTTGCCCTCACTCCTGTCCTTACTGCTCTCTCATTGGCTGAGCCAGATTGGGCCTGTCCCTTGACCGAGTTTCGTCCGTCTGACTTTGCCCTCACTCCTGTCCTTACTGCTCTCTCATTGGCTGAGCCAGATTAGGCCTGTCCCTTGACTGAGTTTCGTCCGTCTGACTTTGCCCTCACTCCTGTCCTTACTGCTCTCTCATTGGCTGAGCCAGATTGGGCCTGTCCCTTGACTGAGTTTCGTCCGTCTGACTTTGCCCTCACTCCTGTCCTTACTGCTCTCTCATTGGCTGAGCCAGATTGGGCCTGTCCCTTGACTGAGTTTCGTCCGTCTGACTTTGCCCTCACTCCTGTCCTTACTGCTTTCTCATTGGCTGAGCCAGATTGGGCCTGTCCCCTGACTGAGTTTCGTCCGTCTGACTTTGCCCTCACTCCTGTCCTGTTCTCTCATTGGCTGAGCCAGATTGGGCCTGTCCCTCTATTCTGAGTTTCGTCCGTCTTCCGTTCACTTTTATACTTTGAGTACACAAGAAATGCTTGTTGTTCATTCTTAACCACATGGACTCCTGACTCCTGGGGCCGTAATCCCCGGGGAAGGAAAACGAAATTTAGCTGCCACATTCAATTTGTGACATTGCACAGACAAACTCCTGAAAAAGAGTAAATGCTTTGC
Source organism: Macrostomum lignano (assembly GCA_002269645.1). Classification (NCBI taxonomy): domain Eukaryota; kingdom Metazoa; phylum Platyhelminthes; family Macrostomidae; genus Macrostomum; species Macrostomum lignano. Next base: position 37,043 of record NIVC01002430.1, read on the forward strand.
TTTTTACAACTACTATTTTGAGTGGTATATCTAGCAATTCAGTAATTACATCTAATTAATAATTAGACAATCGTTAATTTTACAGACTCATATTTCAGACAATTATTACAATCATTAATTGGAAAGAATATTTTAAATTTTTGCCAAATAGTATTGTTATTATGCATGGCATTCATTTTTTTCTAAACCATCGGTTTTTGCCTTTTATGCTGAACACTTCACCGCTTGCACCTGCTGAAGCACTAAATATGAAATTGAATCAATGTGCCTAATTGTTGCTTTGGTATCTGTTCAATGTTTACCAGAACAATTGTCAATATGTTTAAAACAAGTTTTTTTCTGTGAAATGAAACAAAGCAAAAATAGTAATTAATTCGCGCCTGAACTACTTATTACCCGCTCTATATAGTAAACAAGTAGTATGCATAGATTGTTGCAATCGTAATTACGAGCGTAATGCTTTTAAAATTGATTATTGAAAACTGCCTTTCTGCGCTTTTTGGAATCGTCATGTTTCTATGATTCTCTTTTTCCTTTGTTTTTTCCTTGCCTTCCTTAATTGTTAATTATTTTAAATAATTAGGTATAGTTTTTGTTTCAGTAAAATTATATAAATTCTAACCAGTCCTCGCTTATTAATGTTGTTTTATTTAGTAATTATTAAGGATTAAATAAGTATAATTTTGGTAATTAGTTTATACAGTACTAATGCGGCTATGGTCACAGGCAATCTGTTTTGTGGACTGTAATCAAATTTAACTTGGCTTTTGGTTTCTTTTAAATTGAACCCTTTTACAGCTGTTGTTAAATAATGGTTTTACATTAGGCAACGGTTTTACCTGTAATAATTTTTCTGTAATTTCGAGAGTCGCGAATTTGAAAATATCATTGCTTTAGCTTGGTTTCAACAATTTCATTAATAAAACTGTTTTTCCCGAGTATTGCGCGCTTGCTTCTGCGCTGAAAAAGTATCACTTATTTGTGTTGAACTTATTTTCTACTTTCAGTAGTGTTTCCATAGCAACCTTCATCCTCTTGTGTTTTGACTAATCCAGAACCATCAGTGATCCATGGACACCTGATGCCAAAATCCTCAGAATCCTCAGTGATCCCAAGGACACCCAATGCCAGAATCCTCAGGGATCCCATGGACACCCAATGCCAGAATCCTCAGGGATCCCATGGACACCCAATGCCAGAATTCTCAGTGATCCCATGGACACCCAATGCCAGAATCCTCAGTGATCCCATGGACACCCAATGTTAGATCATCAGAATCCTCAGTGATCCCATGGACACCCAATGCCAGAATCCTCAGTGATCCCATGGACACCCAATGCCAGAATCCTCAGGATCCCATGGACACCCAATGCCAGAATCCTCAGGATCCCATGGACACCCAATGCCAGAATCCTCAGGATCCCATGGACACCCAATGCCAGAATCCTCAGTGATCCCATGGACACCCAATGCCAGAATCCTCAGGATCCCATGGACACCCAATGCCAGAATCCTCAGTGATCCCATGGACACCCAATGCCAGAATCCTCAGGATCCCATGGACACCCAATGCCAGAATCCTCAGGATCCCATGGACACCCAATGCCAGAATCCTCAGGATCCCATGGACACCCAATGCCAGAATCCTCAGAATCCCATGGACACCCAATGCCAGAATCCTCAGTGATCCCATGGACACCCAATGCTAGATCATCAGAATCCTCAGTGATCCCATGGACACCCAATGCCAGAATCCTCAGTGATCCCATGGACACCCAATGCTAGATCATCAGAATCCTCAGTGATCCCATGGACACCCAATGCCAGAATCCTCAGTGATCTCATGGACACCCAATGCCAGAATTCTCAGTGATCCCATGGACAGCCAAATCCTAATTAAAACACCTTTACTAATCTCTGCACTACCAAGCTAAGTTACCATTACAAATGCACTTATATGCATGTTCTAACAGCAGCAATAAAAGCAACAATATGGTCCGCAAAATCCTCATCCCAATGGACGCCAGCGAGCACAGCTATCGAGCGCTGCGCTGGTACGCCGACAAAATGAACAACCCAGCCGATTCGCTCATTTTCGCTTACATAGCCGAGCCGCCAGCCATTACATACGGCGGCGCAGGAGTCGGCTCCTCCGAACTATTCGCCGAAGGTGTCAATCATGCCGTTGCTAGGGGAAAACTAATGGCAGCTGAAGTGCGCCAGCGTTGCACAGAGATGGGAGTGAAGCCACAGCCGCGTTTCCTGGAACGCCTGACCCACGGCGCCGGCCCGGCCCTCGTGGAGATCGCCGAGGAGCAGGCAGTTGACGTCATCGTCATTGGCAGTCGAGGCTTAAGCGCGCTTAGACGCGCCTTCTTAGGCAGCGTAGTTGATTACGTGCTGCAGCACGCCAATACCACTACTATTGTTGTGCCTCCGCCGCTGCCTGCTTCGTCTAAGGAGTGAATCGCGTTCCGTGCGCGCTTTCATTTAATATTGCTGAGCGCGCAGCGATAAACAATACCATTTTTAGCTTCATAGCTAGTTGCGCTGGCTTTTGATTTAGCACGTTTTTAATCCTAGTATTATAGCTGATTGCTTTTATTGCGATATAACATGTACTTCTTCAATGAGGTGGTTGATTTTTATTTTTGTTCTGATTTCAGATGTGTGTTTAAAAAGACAGAACATCCAGCTATAGATATATTTATATAGCTTAATAGATATTAGAATTCTACCTTGTTAGATTTATAACTTGATAGATTGATATCTTGATAGACTGATAGATTAATAGCCTGATAGCTTGATAGACTGATGAATTGATAGCTTGATACGTTGATATCTTGATACTTTGATGTATTAATGTATTGATAGAGATCAGATATAATAGATAAGTACGAGTAGATATCAACGCGGGTACATTGATGGATTGATTAATCAAATATTTGATTGGAGTTTGTAATAATCATAAAAGTTTCCACGCTGACATACTAATTAGAGATCAAGCTGATTTGATTTTTTTAAAAGTTTTTAATTACGTTGAATTTTCTTTTCGTTCAAGAAATTGTGATTAAATTTGTTTTACGAGTATATTCAAAATGGTGTGCCATATTTTTTCCTCCTACTTCACAGCAGTAGTATTTACACTTAATCCATAAAAGAAATTTGTTGCACGGTGCTTTGAATTTATTATTCATCTTGTTTTCCATATTTACAATCGTATTTTTTCTGCTATTTTATAATGAGCTGATTTTTAATCTCACAAAACAATCCTTGCATGTTCTCTCAGATTTTCAGCGCAGCTGTTAGTAGTATGTAAGGCGAATTTTCAACTTCAGTATTGCGAAGTCTAGCGAATGCAAATATATTAGTCTTCATTTGATTTTTTGTAGCGACTTTTTTATTGTTCTGTAGTTCCATTTTAATCTCATTTGATGTTTGAAATCCGCACTCTTCGATCAGTATTAGTTGATGCTTTTTTGCTTTTTTTACAAAAATAAACAATTTTCCCGTAGAATGCCATCTTTGTGCTACTCAGTTCTTGTTTAGATTCTTGCTTCTTTTTGTGGCTTTTTGTGGCTTATAGTTTGTTGTAGGTGCATTAATTTGTCTCTAGCAGTCCGGCTTACGTTTTATTTGTTTCATACCGTTTCTCTGTCTGTCTGTCTGTCTGTCTGTCTGTCTGTCTGTCTGTCTGTCTGTCTGTCTGTCTGTCTGTCTGTTTGTGTGTCTTGTCTGTTTGTCTGTCTGTCTGTCTGTTTGTATGTCTGTCTGTCTGTGTCTTGTCTGTCTGTCTGTCTGTCTGTCTGTCTGTCTGTCTGTTTGTATGTCTGTCTGTCTGTGTCTTGTCTGTTTGTCTATCTGTGTCTTGTCTGTTTGTCTATCTGTATCTTGTCTGTTTGTCTATCTGTGTCTTGTCTGTTTGTCTATCTGTGTCTTGTCTGTTTGTCTGCCCGGTGCAAAAAGCTGCGTCTAGCGGACGTCTTTCGGACCATGTTGGGTCCTCAAAGGGGTCGCGTCAGCTTTGGGAAAAAAACACGAATTTTCACCTTAAACCACTGCAAAAGGTCAGATTGCAATTACTAAATGGTTAGAAAGTTTGTTAATGATGAACTTTTGTGGGTCCGTTTTTAGTCTGATTTCGTCCGTTTAGATCCGACCTAATTTTTTTAATTACTTTCGATCGCTGCATCAGTGCTTATAATTTGTCAAGATTTCGCTTAGTTTAAGATTTATTTCTGAATATTAAACACATATTGTAATCACTTGGATAGTCTGTTTTAAACTGACATGTACCCCCAAAAATGACCTTTTTCATTTCTATAGCTAATTTTGCTACTTACAACAGTAGAGCAGGTAGTAAAATGTGTTTTTAAAATAAGTTAAGCGCCTAAGAAAGCAGATTGGAGTTGCAATTGCAATTGCAAATTTTCTAAATTGGAGTTTGGTTAATTTTCCGGAATTCAGTAGAAATTTTATAGGTTCTTTGTTGTCAGTATTGAATGAATTGAATTTGACAAACCATTACCTCTTTTGTTTCAGTATTGGTCACATTTTTATATTAGCCCTAATTCAATATTAGGGCCTCAAGTAATCATGCTGTACGTACTACTGTTAGCAGCAGTGCAGCGACAATAAATGTTCTGAATTTACACTCGTAATTAGGCGAGAATATACTGCAGTATTAGGTAAGGCTTTTATCAACAAATTTATCTTCTTTGAAGTGTGTTGGAAATTTGAAATCAATTGGTTAACTTTGTAAGAACTCCATATATTTATTGAAGAACGAGTTGGGACTCATGAATTAGCTCTATATTTTCAAAGAATTTTTAGACAATGAGACAGTGGGAGACAGCAGGAGAAGACAGTGGGAGACAGCAGGAGAAGACAGTGGGAGACAGCAGAGAAGACAGTGAGAGACAGCAGAAGACAGTGAGAGACAGCAGAGAAGACAGTGAGAGACAGCAGGAGAAGACAGTGAGAGACAGCAGAAGACAGTGAGAGACAGCAGAGAAGACAGTGAGAGACAGCAGGAGAAGACAGTGAGAGACAGCAGAAGACAGTGAGAGACAGCAGAGAAGACAGTGAGAGACAGCAGGAGAAGACAGTGAGAGACAGCAGAAGACAGTGAGAGACAGCAGAGAAGACAGTGAGAGACAGCAGGAGAAGACAGTGAGAGACAGCAGAAGACAGTGAGAGACAGCAGAGAAGACAGTGAGAGACAGCAGAGAAGACAGTGAGAGACAGCAGAAGACAGTGAGAGACAGCAGAGAAGACAGTGAGAGACAGCAGGAGAAGACAGTGAGAGACAGCAGGAGAAGACAGTGAGAGACAGCAGAAGACAGTGAGAGACAGCAGAGAAGACAGTGAGAGACAGCAGGAGAAGACAGTGAGAGACAGCAGAAGACAGTGAGAGACAGCAGAGAAGACAGTGAGAGACAGCAGGAGAAGACAGTGAGAGACAGCAGAAGACAGTGAGAGACAGCAGAGAAGACAGTGAGAGACAGCAGAGAAGACAGTGAGAGACAGCAGAAGACAGTGAGAGACAGCAGAGAAGACAGTGAGAGACAGCAGGAGACAGTGAGAGACAGCAGAGAAGACAGTGAGAGACAGCAGAAGACAGTGAGAGACAGCAGAGAAGACAGTGAGAGACAGCAGGAGAAGACAGTGAGAGACAGCAGAAGACAGTGAGAGACAGCAGGAGAAGACAGTAGGAGACAGCAGAGAAGACAGTGAGAGACAGCAGAAGACAGTGAGAGACATCAGAGAAGACAGTGAGAGACAGCAGGAGAAGAAGGAACAGGAAAGGAAAGCAATACTGAATTTGCTAAAGACAGGGGGGCCGAATGCCGGAGACTGCCGAACCCTTGCTATAGACCCCAGAGGAGTCTCTTTGTTCTATATAAAATATGGCCTGCCCGCATGAAAAATCAACACAAAAGGTTCTTCCCCCAATGTCCCGATACGTGGGACTGAAGGCCACAAAAATTATAGCATGTCCAGCAAAGCCTAATCATGCAGAAATACAAGCGTGGGCCGGCTTTGTATCGATCGAGGGGTGAGCGAACCAGTTTTTATGATCCTAAAGTTTTTTTCTACTTTACTTTACCAGTCTATATTGTATATGAGCATGGATATGGAGATGATGGTTCTCACAGAATTGAAACCCTGTATCTCTTTACTTCTTCGAAAAAATCAAACTAAGGTTCACGTTTATATTCCCTTGGTTTATTTCAAGCAATGTTTTATTGCCTCTGCTTTTTTGTACTTCTTTTTCATATGTCCTCTCGCTCTCTGCTTCTATTAGCTATTCCTCTCACTCCCTTCCAAACCTGTCTACTCTCCCTCTCTCCCTTTTTTCACTATGTCCTTCCCTCTACCTTTTATTTTCTAATGTCTCCTCTCTCTCCCTCTGTTTTCTCGAGTTTTGTCTGTTTCTCTGCTTTCTACATATTAACTGCTCCATGTAGTCACCAGGCGAAAGAATAGATAAAAATCAGGCAAAATTTACATGCATATAGTTTCTGTCCCGATTGAGTTATGAAGTTGAGACTCCATGCTTAGACAGAGAGCATGTCAAGGCGCAGTTTAGTTAAGTTTGAAATGCGAAGCAAAATAATTAAAGGGAAGGAAAGAGCGGAGGGGGGCTAGTTTGGGTTGGGTTGGGTAGTTGTTGCCCCAACGGACTTACTTTGAACTTACTGAAAAGTTAGTTCAGTTATTCGATCGACTAGTTCTCAACACTAGTTCTCTTAAATTGAAATAATTTTACAGTCGTTAATTCTAAAATTATTGACAAAAACTCGATAAAAATGACAATAAATGAACTAACTTTGCTTTCAGAAAAAAAGCTCTTGAGGGCGCGCTGATTGAGTTCGACTTCGATCTATCTGTAGTGTGATTTGGGAATTTTAGTTGGCCTCTCTATTCAGGGATTGGCGCAGCAAAGGAGCGACAGGCGACCCCAGAAAATGCAAGGGAATACGAAAGTAGTATATTTTTGATACTGTACAGGCCCACTCCCTCCACTCCCCAAGGGATTCGAATTTCCGGCTGCGCCAAGTATGTTGTTACATTTCTGTTCCATTGGTGAAAGCAGTGAACTGAACTACAATCTAGATTAAAAGTCATATGGTAGTTTACTTTATGGGAGACTGAGTTGGACAGAAAAGGAACCACTTCAAAGGCTTCTTTGGATACTGATAGCAAACAAGCGGGCAGTGTTGGTAGGGAAGTATGTACATGTATCAATTTCATTTCGAACTGAATTGCGAGGGATGTTGTGTGTAAAGAAGCAAATGAAAGCCTCTCGAGCCTCTCCTTCCGATATTTTTATACCAGCTGCCTCCTGTCTAGTCACTCATACCCTCAATAACAAAGAGCTTTTTCGAGCCTCTTCGTTTGATCCAGGGTTCACATACCAATGTATAGAATAGGTCCTACGATTTTTATAAGCTACAGCTATAAATATTGATTTTGTTACAAAGGCATTCAACGAAGCAGTGGGAAAAGCAGAGCAAAGAAAAGCAGTCTGGCGTTCTCGAGGTTTCAGTCTGTCTGTGTATCTATATTGCCAGTTCACCACAGTGGCATAAGCGACTTCTTATTTTTTTCGGCAGACGCATGCGAGGCGGAGTCAAGAAATCATAGCAGCTGATTAATGTCACAACAGCTGTGGGAAACTATATTCGCTTCAGTTTGTTAAGCAATACACCTGTCTATTTAATTGAAAATCGAGCTATGAGCAGTTGGAGTAGGTGCTGTTCCTGTAGGTACAAGCAATCTTACTGGCATACAGTGGATTCGATAGGTGTGCACCGCAGATATACAAGAAAAAGTAATCCACTTGTTCACTCTGTTCCGGTCAAGGGAATAACAAGCCAGTGATTTCCCTTTCGAGGGAAAAGAAAACACTTTTTCTGAGGCAGACCAGCAATAACTTCGCGACTTTCTCGATAAAAACCAATGCCGAGTAAGGACGAAGAGTATGGGTAGCTGTACAAGTCTTTGTAAAAATTCAATACGACACCTGAAACAACAGAATCAGATATACATGTGATGCGCACTATTTTACTGTCTATTACACAACAATTGTCCGGCGTCTTTACAGAATATTTAACTGAGACGGTAGGGCTACTAGTAAGCAAATCACGGAGAGAAAGCATTTGATTAAGCAAGTGAGACGAAATGAATCTTGTTACACGCAATCGCTTTTTTAAATGCGAAAGGTAATTTTCAAATGGAAAGGCAGAAAATCCAGATACATTTCCACGCTGCCTAGCAGCATCTGCAAGGTGAAGCAACACATGTGTGTTGAAAGTCAAAATGGTGTCGCCATACAATTCTGCGGCGTCGAACACAAAAAGGCGCATAGCAGCCTCAGCCATAGATAAAAGGTGTGAGTTGGGAGGGAGATCAGAGCAGAGGATATAGCACGCAAAGTGGAAGAGCAGAAAATGATGGTATAAATTTTCCGTCAGAAATTTCCTAAAAAAGTATGGGCCAACGTAGAGAACCATAGTGCGAAACTCTGTGGCCTTAAAATGTCCCAGTTCCGTGTCAATTCTTCGTGGGCGTCGCTGGAAATTTGATGGAGTGTAAGACGCTTTTGACTCGATCTTGTTAGAAAGGGCGACAATGTCATCGGGGCGTAGTTTACAGCGCCGTCCGTTGTCCACTGCGAATAGAAAATGAAATAGCCGTCGAGCTACACCCAAGAAAAGTAGGTGCATCGGTTCAGGAGGAAAGGCTTCCGGCATTTTCACGCTCGGCAGTGAAAGCAAAGGACTTGGGGCCGCTCTTTGGTTGGACTCTCTGAGAAAAATGTAGAGGTCGAAAAAAGTAGAGTACGGTTGAGCAATTGGTGGAATAAGGGTAGATTGAGGGCTGGAATAAGGGTAGAGTGAGGGCTGGAATAAGGGTAGAGTGAGGGCTGGAATAAGGGTAGAGTGAGGGCTGGAATAAGGTTAGAGTGAGAATTCTTACTTGTTTTCCTTGTAGACCTCGGCAGTTCGATTTTCTCCTGCAACAGTCGGATAAACAATCCGATGGTCCACTTTTTTTGCAACTGCTCGACAGTACGGACAACCGTGGAAAGCATTGTGAGACATTGTTGACATAATGAACGATCGAGCCGGCGAATCACAGACAAATGTGACTTTTCTTATGCGGATTGGAACCGATTCAACCGTGATAAAATCCGTCATGAATCCATTTAACTCCTTGACAAAGTCCGATAAATACTCATTCAGCGGCGGCTTTCCCAACCCGGCATACACAGCAATAGGGACAGGACGAGCAAATTCCGAGAAAAGCGCCAAGATTGGCCACGCTGAATAGTTGGATGAGGAATATATCGGCATCCCGTCGATACCAAACTGAACGTCAACCTCGTAACACTTTCTGCCATCTGAGATTGTCGTCGGCTCGTTGAGCTTTAACTTTTCCGACTTTAGCAGAAAGGCGAGGTTTTTCTGGATGCCAATATAAGCGAAGTCACCCATTCCCATGCTGCACTTAGCTACTTTTCTTGATTCACTTTCTGGTCCATTGGCTGTGTCTCGCGTGAGTCGGTATAATGTCTTGGCAACGGGAATTCCGCGACTATAGAGTGCATTAAGCAGAAATTGCATGGCCCGATGTGATATATTAAATAAAACGAAGAAAGAAAGAAGTTCTTCGTTTAAACTTTCCATACTGGGCTTCCGATTTTCACTGTTGTCGTCCTCTTCGCTATCGGAGTAGTTCATCTCACCTTCGAGATCCTCAAAGCGGATATGATCGCAGGACGTGGCGCTCTGAAAAGAAGAAAGGAAGGAATACGGATGGAAGATGAATAAATATATTTAGATACAAAATTAAATGGATAGATAGACAGATAGATAGATAGATAGATAGATAGATAGATAGATAGATAGATAGATAGATAGATAGATAGATAGATAGATGGATAGATAGATAGATGGATAGATAGATAGATAGATAGATAGATAGATAGATAGATAGATAGATAGATAGATGGATAGATAGATAGATGGATAGATAGATAGATAGATAGATAGATAGATAGATAGATAGATAGATAGATAGATAGATAGATAGATATATAGATAGATAGATAGATAGATAGATAGATAGATAGATAGATAGATAGATAGATAGATAGATAGATAGATAGATAGATAGATAGATAGATAGATAGATAGATAGATAGATAGATAGATACATAGATAGATAGATAGATAGATAGATAGATAGATAGATAGATAGATAGATAGATAGATAGATAGATAGATAGATAGATAGATAGATAGATAGATAGATAGATAGATAGATAGATAGATAGATGGATGGATAGATAGATAGATAGATAGATGGATAGATAGATAGATGGATAGATAGATGGATAGATAGATGGATAGATAGATAGATAGATAGATAGATTGGTTGATTTATTGATTGATTGATTGATTGATTGATTGATTGATTGATTGATAGATAGATAGATACGAGCCTAGATTTTGGAATCAATATGCCCCACATCTTCCCCGTACCTCATCTGCTGTTGCTTCCATTTGAACATCCGGTGACACTGGTTGTGGTTGGCAATACTCGGGCTGATCGGGTTGAGGAGTTGATCGTGGAGTACGTGACGATGCAGTTTTCGCAAACCATTTCATAAAGTTGCGTGACGGATTCGAGTCACTTCCGTGTCTTTTGCTCATTTTGTAAAGACTGAGATGTTGGTGCAAGAATTCCAATTAATTGAAACGTAACAGTCGAATACTAACTAATAGTAGAAGCTTTGTCTTTAACTAAACAAACTTACTTTACGAACTCGTAAAGTGGTGAGCCAATTGGAATTCAGTTTTTGGTTTCAATGGACCTCGGAATTTGCCAAACGACGGGATTGGTTACGCGGAGCAGAGAGCCAAATGAGGAAGAAAAATAGCTTTAAATTGGCATAGAAAGACGTTATACTCAGGGATTCGTGTTTCATTTTTAAGCTGAATTTGTTTTCTCCCAAGACAATGACACGATACATAGTTTTCTTTATCGAGGACAGCCAAATTGTTGAAAGGTCGGAGGAGGAGGTTAAGCTGGACAGCGAATATTCAAGTTTTGCTAGCGAGGACTGGACAGCTTTAAATGATTCGAACCGCTACTCTCTGAGCCCAATACATGTTAGGGCTGAGTACCAAGGCGAATGGTACGACGCTGTTGTTCTGCAAGTGTTGCTGGATCCTGAAACAGATTCGGACCCAACAGTCTACATGCTACGTCAAATGGTGGCTGAGAAGAAAAAACGACTTGAGAGTTTGCTCAAAACTATCGCTCGAGTCAACATTGGAAGACGAAATAACTTCCCACCATTGAATGTAAGTAAGCTTATATGGAATATATGCTATATTTTGGGAGATCTAAACAAATGGTTTGATGAGCATATTCGAAAGGATATGGAAACAGACTTCGGAAAAATATGTTTGGGGTATCCAAGAAGGTTTAGAAGAAGCATTTTGATATACTGAAATATTCAATAGTTTGAAATAATCTAATGATACGATATTAGTAGCACGAGCAAAAATAATAATGAATAATTTCAAATTATCTTTAAAAGTCGCTCGCAAATCCTAAATCTGCATTTCAGATGGTCAATACTTCTGATAGTGAGACGGACATTGGCCGCGTGGCTCAAAAAGAACAGAGGCAGCCTTTGACCAGCAGAGGCAGCAGACCAAGACTGCCTCAAATCAGCGAATTCGTGCCAACCACCACGCCGCCACAGAGACAAGATTTAAGGGCTGCAGTAAGAGAGGCTCAGAAAAATGTCTGTTTAGAGGAATCGACTCCTCGGTCGTCAGCCACTGCATCTGCGAACCAAATCTCGACGGTCCCAAAGACTCCAGAGCTGCCAGTGGCCCACAACACAGCACCACTCGTCGATCAGCAGCATTCGGCTGTCGATTTATCTCACCAACCGTCAGACTTAGAGGAGACAATCATCAGCCCCGCATTGATTCGTGGCATTCAAAAGCAATTGGCGGATGCTGGTATTAACCCTGAGTCGCTGACGGCTGTGGCGCATCTGGCAATGCTGGATACACGGCAACAGCGTGCCGTCGAGTCCCGGATCAGGCGCTTTGAGGATTCTATTACGACAGCTATAGAGGGACTTGTGGCACAGGTTGCTTCTCTGGAAAGGCGCATCAATCAACAACAAGTGCCAGCAGCCGCAGGCGGTCCACGACAAAATTGGAAAACGATCGATTCTTGGCCTCTGTACATTCGTTTTATTACTTCGCCAAGCTTCAGAAACGAACTGGTAAGAGAAAAAAGTGCATTTTCATTCATTTTGTTGTCAGTAATTTCTGTGGCCCTACTTTTGAACTTAATAAACAGATGATAATAAAAATATAAATAAACATGAAACATGATTTAAAAAATATCAATACATACATAATTCCTCTCACGATCTCCATACACTCAAAATCCTTTCACATCACAGGCTCCGAGTCTCCGAGGCTGTCGATGCGCATCAGTGCATGACACATGCTTGCGCATGCTTAGCAAGTGCCTCTCTGATGCAATGCAGCAAGTGGTGAATTGGTCAGGTCGCAACATGGCTGAGCGGTGCAAGAGTGAGCTGCCGTCTATAGAAGTTACGGATTCAGCACTGGCTTTTAAAAATGCCATGGATGTATTTCAAGGTAAGGTAGCGAATTATTCGATCATTCTAGAGGTTTTAGAATATGTGGGAAACGATCCTAAAACATGGTCCATACTCGATATATTCGAGTATACTCGATATAGAGTGCTATTTGGGAAAAAAGGATATTTTAATTCTATTATTCAAACTTTAATTCTAATATTCAAACTTTAATTCTAATATTCAAACTTTAATTCTAATATTCAAACTTTAATTCTAATATTCAAACAGGAGATATAGAATGCAGAGTGGGCAAAACGAAACAAAATTTACAGTTAAACAGTTTCGAAAAGAGTGCTATTGAAAATTCCTTTTCTACTACTAAGAGTAGCAAAAGAACGAAACTTAATTTGCTGTATGAGTGACACAAAAAATTATACAAATTTTTCTACCACAGACGCTATCGTGCTCATCTACCCGGATGAGAAATCGAGGCCATCAGAACAGGCCGTCGAGAAAGAAATGGCGCGCATCCTAAAGCATGCTGCTGAGAGGTGTGCGGCTCGCCGGAAGCGGCTGTCGCTTCCAGTCTCTGCTGCTGCTGCTGAGTTTTCGCACCAAGCGCGAAGACCCCGACTTTTGTCGTCATCCAGTGACGAATAAGTAATTTATCTTAAAACTTTTTTAACATCAAAGCATTAATAGTTCACTGCTGACTTCTCCAAGCAGTTTTTTAAGTATTTTACAATATTTTCTGCGCGTTACTGGTAGTAACACTAGTAATTATAAAATGTCGCGTTTTCCCCATTTTGTGCTGAAGCTTTTATTATAAAACACTCCTATATTTACTTGAATACTTTGAACTCTTGTGCTTTTTAATAACATTTAGTTCGACTTACTTTTTTAACTAAGTATTTTGAACTTCAGGCTGCTTTACTTTCTTTGTTTAATTACTTAACTTTTAATTGTTTCATTTAATTTTCACGAATTTTTTATCTTGCTCGAAAACTAACAGGAAATTTTTGCAATTTGTATAAGGCTAAGTACAAATTTAAATATACTAAACTTACAATAAAGCAACAATGAAGCAGTAAAATTTGAGCAACAATTAAGCCATTTTAATTTTCTGCTTTCGACATTCGAGTCCTTAATATCTTTAAATGTCTACTCATAATAGTATATATAGCGCAAAAATCTGTCGGTCCTAAAACCGTCCGAAATTTTCGTTTTGTCAGCGTCTGCATGACCATATTCGGACGTACATACGGGGTACTTGTGGACGATGATAATTTGACGTCCGTCAGACGCAACTTTTTACACCGGGTGTCTGTGTCTTGTCTGTTTGTCTATCTGTGTCTTATCTGTTTGTCTGTCTGTGTCTTGTCTGTTTGTCTGTCTGTGTCTTGTCTGTTTGTCTATCTGTGTCTTGTCTGTTTGTCTATCTGTGTCTTGTCTGTTTGTCTATCTGTGTCTTGTCTGTTTGTCTGTCTGTGTCTTCTCTGTTTGTCTATCTGTGTCTTGTCTGTTTGTCTATCTGTGTCTTGTCTGTTTGTCTATCTGTGTCTTATCTGTTTGTCTATCTGTGTCTTGTCTGTTTGTCTATCTGTGTCTTGTCTGTTTGTCTATCTGTGTCTTATCTGTTTGTCTATCTGTGTCTTGTCTGTCTGTCTGTCTGTCTGTTTGTCTGTCTGTCTATCTGTGTCTTATCTGTTTGTCTGTCTGTGTCTTGTCTGTTTGTCTATCCGTGTCTGTCTGTTTGTCTATCGGTGTCTTGTCTGTTTGTCTGTCTGTGTCTTGTCTGTTTGTCTGTCTGTGTCTTGTCTGTTTGTCTATCCGTGTCTGTCTGTTTGTCTATCGGTGTCTTGTCTGTCTGTCTGTCTGTCTGTTTGTCTGTCTGTCTGTCTGTGTCTTGTCTGTTTGTGTATCTGTGTCTTGTCTGTTTGTCTGTCTGTGTCTTGTCTGCCTGTCTGTCTGTCTGTTTGTATGTCTGTCTGTCTGTGTCTTGTCTGTCTGTCTGTGTCTTGTCTGTTTGTCTATCTGTGTCTTGTCTGTCTGTCTGTCTGTCTGTGTCTTGTCTGTTTGTCTATCTGTGTCTTGTCTGTTTGTCTATCTGTGTCTTGTCTGTTTGTCTATCTGTGTCTTGTCTGTCTGTCTTTCTTTGTGTACAGTACAGATATGCGTTCCTCTGTACAGAGTCCATCAGCTGACAGTTATGTATCAAAAATTAATAAGTCAATTAAATATTCAACTGCTATTCTAATGCTTGATGATTCTCTCATACTACAATTTCGTGTTTAAAACTCATTCCAGCTGTAGTCGACATCCGCCAGCTGCATCTGAGTTCTAACTTGACTCTCACTCAATTGTTGCTATAATTATATATTGTGATTGAACTTGATTTAATTGAATAATTAATTAATCAAGCGTTTTCCATGCCACACGGTGAAGCAACGGTGCTGACTGAGCTGCCCACTGCGGGCGACGGTGCCGACCTGCAGAGCGAAACCGTCCAGCCGCCGGATGACGGCTACACCGACGTGCTGGGCAATCAGCGCCTGTGGAAGAAAACCCTTGTCGAAGGGCGGGGGCGCGACTCGAGACCGCAGTCTGGAGATCAGGTGACTGACTGGCGTAGTTCATGGCTGTCTGACCGGTTTATTCATGACTGTCTGACGGATTAATTCATGACTGTCTGACTGGTTTATTCATGACTGTCTGACGGATTAATTCATGCCTGTCTGACTGGTTTATTCATGACTGTCTGACGGATTAATTCATGCCTGTCTGACTGGTTTATTCATGACTGTCTGACAGATTAATTCATGCCTGTCTGACTGGTTTATTCATGACTGTCTGACGGATTCATTCATTACTGTCTGACGGATTCATTCATGACTGTCTGACGGATTCATTCATTACTGTCTGACGGATTCATTCATGACTGTCTGACGGGTTCATTCATGACTGTCTGACGGATTCATTCATGACTGTCTGACGGATTCATTCATGACTGTCTGACGGATTCATTCATGACTGTCTGACGGATTCATTCATGACTGTCTGACCGGTTTATTCATGACTGTCTGACGGATTCATTCATGACTGTCTGACGGATTCATTCATGACTGTCTGACGGATTCATTCATGACTGTCTGACGGATTCATTCATGACTGTCTGACGGATTCATTCATGACTGTCTGACGGATTCATTCATGACTGTCTGACGGATTCATTCATGACTGTCTGACGGATTCATTCATGACTGTCTGACGGATTCATTTATGACTGTCTGACGGATTCATTCATGACTGTCTGACGGATTCATTCATGACTGTCTGACGGATTCATTCATGACTGTCTGACGGATTCATTCATGACTGTCTGACGGATTCATTCATGACTGTCTGACGGATTCATTCATGACTGTCTGACGGATTCATTCATGACTGTCTGACGGATTCATTTATGACTGTCTGACGGATTCATTCATGACTGTCTGACGGATTCATTCATGACTGTCTGACGGATTCATTCATGACTGTCTGACGGATTCATTCATGACTGTCTGACGGATTCATTCATGACTGTCTGACCGGTTTATTCATGACTGTCTGACGGATTCATTCATGCCTGTCTGACTGGTTTATTCATGCCTGTCTGACTGGTTTATTCATGCCTGTCTGACTGGTTTATTCATGACTGTCTGACGGATTCATTCATGACTGTCTGACGGATTCATTCATGACTGTCTGACGGATTCATTCATGACTGTCTGACGGATTCATTCATGACTGTCTGACGGATTCATTCATGACTGTCTGACGGATTCATTCATGACTGTCTGACGGATTCATTCATGACTGTCTGACGGATTCATTCATGACTGTCTGACCGGTTTATTCATGACTGTCTGACGGATTCATTCATGCCTGTCTGACTGGTTTATTCATGCCTGTCTGACTGGTTTATTCATGCCTGTCTGACTGGTTTATTCATGACTGTCTGACGGATTCATTCATGACTGTCTGACGGATTCATTCATGACTGATTGACGGATTCATTCATGACTGATTGACGGATTCATTCATGACTGTCTGACGGATTCATTCATGACTGTCTGACGGATTCATTCATGACTGTCTGACGGATTCATTCATGAATGATTGACGGATTCATTCATGACTGATTGACGGATTCATTCATGACTGATTGACGGATTCATTCATGACTGTCTGACTTGCGCATTCATTGTTGCCTGACTAATTGATTCATAAGAATGTCTGACTGACTCAAAGTATTTAAATTGGCGTTACTTACCAAGGCTATAAGACTATACAATTGTGACAGTGTCTGCAGCCTTCATTAATACGCCCATATTGTGCTCACTTTAAAGCACAGAACCCATTATTACAGGTAGTAAATGCTTAATATTTTAATCTGTCTGCCTGTGTTCTATGCTTTTTGGTGGACATTTTCACTAATATTGGGACATTCAGGTGACCTGCAAGACCTTTCTATATCGGCCGTCGGGTCCTTTAAAACTTCACAATAGCAATTCAATAGCAATTCTGAAGGCTTAAAGGTTTGTGTCTCTTCTCTCTTCTCTCCCGTCCTCTCCCATCTTCTCTCTTTTCTCTCTTCTCTTTCTTCTCTCTCCTCCTTTTTCCTCTTCTCTCTCATCTGGCCCGAAACCATGAGCTAGTTTACGAACGTATTTATCTGAATTTTTGTATTAAAAACATTTGCCAACCTCTACTACAATCGTATCTGCTCATGCTTCTCAAATGAGTCTGTAGCTACTATTGTATCTCCAACTGGCAACCCGGCAGGTGACGCTGAAACTGGAAGCCAGCCTGCCAGACGGCACGCCTGTCGAGTCCGAATCAGGCCTGATAATATCAATTGGCGAATACGATCACATCCAAGCACTGGACATTGCTGTGCTACTAATGGAACTAGACGAACAATGCAGCTTAGTCACTTCGGCTCGATACGCCTACGGCTACTCTGCCGAGGTGAAGACAAGCACTGGTGTAGTTATACCGCCTGGCTCTGTGCTGCACTGCACAGTAACTCTGGTGTCAGTTGACGACCCAATTGACTACGCCTCTCTAGGCCCAGTCGAGTCGCTTCGCATTGCCGATAAAAAACGCGAACGGGGCAACGAACTGTTTAATAGGGAAGACTTTGCCGGAGCTGTGAATTGTTACGGCAGAGCGGCTAAGATTCTAGAAGAGCATTGTCAGGTGAGAGAGGATCTGGGTACCTTAGCAGACAATTCCTTCATTTAGTCTTCTTAATATCGATTTTTATGGACTTCATTTAGAGAATTATTCAAATTTTCCCCTACTGTAGTTTAAAAAATTCCCTCTGTAGTTTCAGGAATTTCCCTATTGTAGTTTTTAAGAGTTTCCCTTGTTTTAAAAATTCCCCTACTGTAGTTTTAAGAATTCCCATATTTTAGTTTTAAGAATTCCCATATTGTAGTTTTAAGAATTCCAATATTGTAGTTTTAAGAATTCCAATATTGTAGTTTTAAGAATTCCCCTATTGTAGTTTCAGGAATTCCCCTACTGTAGTTTTAAGAATTCCCCTACTGTAGTTTTAATAATTCCCCTATTTTAGTTTCAGGAATTCCTCTGCTGTAGTTTTAAGAATTCCCCTATTGTAGTTTCAGTAATTCCCTACTGTAGTTTTAGGAATTCCCCCGGCTTTCATCTCGGCGGACTTTCGAGAATTACCTCTAGATCTATGAAGAAATACTATTGCTGAGAGCACTAGCTGCATGTAGATTGTACATTATGGCGTGACTTACCGAGGCTTCAAGACGACTTGCCCGTGTCTGCAGTCTTAAATAGCATGCCAATATTATTTCCTATATACTAAAAATAGCTGTTTTAAAAAGTGGACCTAGGTGTTAAACAATCAATTCACCTGTCTGCTTATGCTACTTTAGTGGACATTTATATAATTTTAAA
The DNA here is from genome assembly GCA_002269645.1 of Macrostomum lignano. Lineage (NCBI taxonomy): Eukaryota > Metazoa > Platyhelminthes > Macrostomidae > Macrostomum > Macrostomum lignano. Next base: position 55,668 of record NIVC01002430.1, read on the forward strand.
AACGTACCTCACCTATAAATCTTACAAAAGCAGCCACTCGTTTGCTCTTAAAACCGCTCTTTAAAACGATTTTGCAATAATCTTCCTTTGGCGGCTTTTGGAAATTTCTTTACTTGAAGCCACGCCAAAACCAGTGCCTATAGCAATATCAAGAATCGGCCCTAGCAACACCGAAATTGTCCTTATCATCACAGCAGCTTTCAAAAACTTATCCTTAACGACAATCGCGCACAGCAACACCTATTGCAGCTGGTCATAGAACACCAACAATGTGCCTCTAGCAACACCAATAATCGCCCCTAGCAACACGATTGATCGGCCCAAAGAAAACCAAGAAATTCGGCCCTTGGCCCTGGCAACACATGAATGGACCCTAGCAAAAATAAAAATCGGCCTTAGCAACACCTGAAATTTCCCTTAGCAACACTGCAAAATGACCCTAACAACTCCAGAAACGTGACCCTAGTAACAATGATCGCACCTAACAACACTGATAATCGCCCCTAGCAAAGCAGAAAATCGCCCCTAGAAACACAAAAAATTGCCGCTATCGACACCGATTATCGACCCTAGCAACACATAGAATCGACCCTAGCAACACAGAGAATCGACCCTAACAACACAGAGAATCGACCCTAACAACACAGAGAATCGACCCTAGCAACACAGAGAATCGACCCTAGCAACACAGAGAATCGACCCTAACAACACAGAGAATCGACCCTAGCAACACAGAGAATCGACCCTAACAACACAGAGAATCGACCCTAGCAACACAGAGAATCGACCCTAACAACACAGAGAATCGACCCTAGCAACACAGAGAATCAACCCTAACAACACAGAGAATCGACCCTAGCAATACTTGAAATCGCACCTAAAAACACTAACCATGTAACTTATACGGCTCGTAAATAAAAACTCCAATAATTCGATTCAATCAGGACGAACCAGGCGTGTCAGAAGCTCGAGTCCGGGTCTACAATAATTTAGCCGCAACCCAGGTGAAAATCTCAGCCTACGACGCCGCCATCGCTTCCTGCGACAGCGTGCTAGGCCTGCAGCCGGACAATATTAAAGCTCATTTTCGCAAAGGCAAATCGTTAGTTAGCAAAGGCGATCTAATCAACGGCTTGCGTTCGCTGCGCTCCGCTTTGGAACGCGACCCAGATTCGCGTCTAGTACAGAACGAGGTTGCCAAGGCAACACTGGAGCTGAAGCGGCAACAGGCTGCTAATACGGCTATGTATAAGAAAATGCTAGGCCTGCGCGACGGGCCCGACAACGGTGGCAGGGGCCGGCAGCAGCAGCAGCAGCAGCAGGTTTCCTGGATTCGCCGGCACGCTTGGCTATTGGGGGCTGCCGCTAGCGTTCTGCTATCCGTCACTTTGGCTGGCGCTGCCTATCGGTTTAACAGTTGACAGTTTTGTCATTTATAACGTACTAGATGATTTTTGCATGCTTTGGGGGAGTTTTGTGTGTGCATATTTAACACACTGGAATCGTTTTAAAACTAGAAGCTCCGTTGCTTCCCCCAAATCCCCCATTAGAAGCTCCGTTGCTTCCCCCAAATCGCTCATTAGAAGCTCCGCTGCTTCCCCCAAATCCCCCATTAGAAGCTCTGTTGCTTCCCCCAAATCCCCCATTAGAAGCTCCGCTGCTTCCCCAAATCCCACATTCGAAGCTCCGCTGCTTCCCCAAATCCCCCATTCGAAGCTCCGCTGCTTCCCCCAAATCCCCCATTAGAAGCTCCGCTGCTTCCCCAAATCCCCCATTAGAAGCTCCGCTGCTTCCCCAAATCCCCCATTCGAAGCTCCGCTGCTTCCCCCAAATCCCCCATTCGAAGCTCCGCTGCTTCCCCAAATCCCCCATTCGAAGCTCCGCTGCTTCCCCCAAATCCCCCATTAGAAGCTCCGCTGCTTCCCCAAATCCCCCATTAGAAGCTCCGATGCTTCCCCAAATCCCCCATTAGAAGCTCCGCTGCTTCCCCAAATCCCTCATTAGGAGTTCCGCTGCTTCCCCAAATCCCCCATTAGAAGCTCCGCTGCTTCCCCCAAATCCCCCATTAGGAGCTCCGCTGCTTCTTCCAAATCCCTTTAGTGAGCGGGTCTCTTAGGTACCTTAAATCAGACAGAAGTTGTTTGCCAATACTCGTACTAACTTAAATAGAGTCTAATTAGCGTCTGAGCGGTTTATTAAATAATTTTTATGCAGGAATATGCTGCTCTAGTAACATGCGAATGATTATTTCCTAATGATTAATTGCTTGGCGTATTTCCGTGAAAAATTAAATAACTGAATAGCAACATAACTAACTAATGTATTGTACCTGTCGCCGGTGGACTGTCTCTGATTTTTTTCCGTTCAATAAGTTTATAAACTACTCATTTGCAACTTATGCGAAATTAAAAACTAATTTGATTTTTTTAAAAACTGAACTAGACCCTCTCTGCTACGCTTTCCCCACGAACTCTATGATGTATGGTTTGCATTTTTATTTGAATTACTAAAATTATTCATTTATTTATATTAATGTGCACCAATTAGTCGAAAATGTTGATTGATTTTTTCCCTAGCGTGTCTGAAAATTAATCGATTTTTTGGATACTTCTTAAAACCTATTAACAGTTACAGTACATTTTGTTAAAATATTATTGAAATTTAATAGCTTGAACTGCATTGTATCCTATGCAAGGTAGAATTATGTGTTTTTGGATAGAAGAGCAAATATATTATATATACATTTTGTTGCATTCGCTCTTTTGCTAACACGCTTCTTTAGTTTCTAGACTTTTTATTTCTTTTAATTTTACCTTAGTTAATGAAATTGGATTCTTGGATATTGTGCGGCTATAGTTTGTAGTTAAATGATCTTTAATAATTTCTAAGCTACTTATAGTAAGTAGTAGTAATGAAACTGTGAAACAGAAATAATGAAACAGTAATGAGACAGTCTACTGTATTTTGAAGTCAATTAATTTCACTCAATGCATGTAGCACCACCGCAGTGCAACTCAAAACAAAAGAAGCCGACCTGCTCAACAATTGAAATATTCATCATGGCGGATCCGCCCGTACTGCTATTAGACGATGTCGACGATATGGCCGTGGATTCGGCCGCAAGCGCTGAGGCTGGAAAAGCAACAGCTACTACAAGTAGTAAACCGCAGCAGCAGGTACCCGGCTTAACCGACGAGGAGCTGCAAGACTGTCGCGAGATGCTCAACCTGATTAATCAACGCCAACAACGGCAGCAGCGGCTGTACGAACCTCCCGCGGCTCGGCGTCGACAGCCTTCAACTACTGGCGCCGGCGACGGCCGAGCTCGTTCTTCGTCGCCGCGTCCGCCGCCTCCGCCGAGGCGTCCGCCGCCGCCTCGTCCAACTAAAACTGTGATAGGCCGGCTAACCAAATGCGAAGATGCCGAAGAATTGAAACTGGCCGCCTACTCAGCTCTAGGCATCTCTCAGAGCGACTTAACCGATCCTTTCGAGCGCCGATTGCGCCTAAATGCCATCCACTTGCGCGGCGTTAACCGCATGAATACTGAAGAGATTTTTCGCTACTTCGGCGACATTGCGCCAGAATCAATGGAATGGATAGACGATTATTCCTGCAATGTGGTATTCGCCGACCATGACACCGCTATGCAGGCAATCCTTCGCGTTGCCGCCGAAATTGATGAAGCTACTGAGCCTGCAGTTGTCAACGATGAACCTATGGAAGACGACTCTAATAATAAAGAGGACAACGAAGGTGACAAAAATCAGCCAGTCGCTGGGAGTAGCAGCGACACTAAACCTCCGAAGCGTCGGCAGCGTCGACGTCGGCATTCTTCTTCGTCGTTATCTGGCCAGGAGGAGGCCAAGGTGGCCTCGGATCAGCCGACTGACTCAGATGAGGATAACCAGATTAAGCAGTTGCCGCCAGGGCACTGGCTCGAGGCCAGGCCGCACAATCGATGCAAAAACCTTCGGATTCGATTCGCATTCAAATCTGACCGGAAAGTGAAGGGCGCCAATAAGAATTCGAAGTATTATAAGAAGTACGGCAATCCGAACTACGACAATCTGTCCGGGCACATCTCCAAATCCTACAGGAAGCGGGTCAACGCCGAACGGCGTCTGCGCGAGACGCAGGCCAACGTCGACACGCGCGACGCTGTTCGTTCAAAGCGACGTCGCATGGCCAACGGCGCCGAAGATGTATCCGACAGCGGCGGCGACACCGACGATGACGGCGGTCGCCGGGAGGACGCGGCCAGGCGCCGGCCGTTGACTTCATTGAAGATGGTCTCCGACCAGCTGGCCGACGGCGAGCAAGTCGATCACAGCGGCGGCGCCTCGCTTACCAGCGGAGACGCCAGAAATCGCCTACTGGAGCGTCGGAAAGCCCATCGCGGCACCAAGTGGAGCAAATCAGCTGCTTCGGCCGCCGCAGCCGCCGCTATCGCCGCTGTCACGGCCGGTATCGACGTCGACGTAGTTAGTGACGATGGCGACAAAGTTGATAAAGAGGACGGCGACGACCTGCGTGGTGACATTCAACGGAGCCGACTGGCAGCGCGTCAGTATCAGCCAGATACAGTGGATATTATGGCCGACGTTGATGATGACGACGAGCTGCTTAGCGAGGCTCCACCACCGGAGCCGACAAAGTCAACGACCGGTGCCGCTGCCGCCGATGACAGGGGCGTCGAAGGTCCTGACGGCCGATGGCAGTGCGACAAGTTTATGGAGTTGGAGCACGAATTTATGCACGACAGGCGTCGGGGAGGTCGTCGTGTCGAAGCAGGAGGCGGCGGCGGGGGCGACGATCTGCGACGCCAACTTCGCGACCGACGTCGACGTCGAAGCGGCGATAATAATAATAATAGCAATGGCAACAGTCCGAGAGATCGTTCCGGGTCGCCTACGCGTAGAGTTGTTAGCGGCGGCGAGCTGGGCTCGGCCGTTGTCGTGCCGTCCAAAGTTACCGCCGTTGCCGTTAAGCTCGAAGACGATGCTAGCCGCCGGCAAAGACGAACCGATCGCCGCGACGACCGGGTCGAAAATGATCGGCGCAAACAGCGCGACCAGCTTGAGTCGCTTCGGGATCGGGACAGGAATCGAGATCGGGAGCGTCGCCGCGATCGGGACTTTACTGAGCCGGGCCGCGATCGGGAACGATTTCGTGATAGAGATCGGGATCGGAATCGGGATCGGAACCGGGACGGTCGAGAGCGGGTTTCAGAGCGGGATCGGAACCGGGATCGGGACCATAACCGGGATCGGGATCATAACCCTGACCGGGATGTCGTTGCTGCGGCCTCCGGGGCGGCGGACAATCGCTATCGGATCAAGCGTGACTACATCAAGCGGCAGCAGCAGGAGAGGCGACGGGACAAGCGACGATCGCCGACGCGAGGCACAACAGCATCACCGTCTAGAGAGCTATCGGCTAGAGACAAATTCGTGCCGCGGCTTGACGCCAGCAGCAGCTCTTCTTCGGGCTCCTCGTCTTCATCCTCATCTTCGTCTTCTTCGTCGTCTTCGTCTTCGTCATCGTCGGAGGCTGAAGACAACGAGGACGACAAGGCGATGCCGCCGCTGCCTTCTGTTGGGCCAGTGGAAGCCGGCGTCAGCAGCGGTCAGCAATACGATCCCCATATGGCTGGCAGGCGGCGCACGTCTTCTATTTCGTCTAGCGGCTCTTCGTCGTCCAGCGGCTCTTCTTCATCAGGATCGTCGTCGGCCAACTCGTCGCCGCGGAAAATGGCCGACGCCAGCGTCGGAGGCGAGCCGACCCGAGTCTGATCTGGTTGGCAGTGGGCCTTGAGTAACTTTGATTTGTGCTGCAATATTTGTTTCTTGTGGAGCGAAGCCGCATTTGACTGAGACTTTGTATGTAGTTTTTCTTTGTTCTGGCACACTGAGAACCTGTCAATAATTATGTTGCGATTCTTACGGAAGCTGTTAGACTAGTTACCTAAGCTAATTCCCGACCAGACGGGTGCTTATTTTGAAATTCATAAAAATAGTATGCTCTATGGCAGAATGGGGTTTACATTGTAAATGTTTCATTGTGAATTTTCATGGCAGTGCATTGTCATCCCGGTTCTGTTTGTGTGCGCTTATTTGCCCTTCATGTTTCTGCACATTATTTGGTACTGTTCCCCACTGTATGTTGTGCATCGAGTTGCTTTAATCAAGTATGCTGCATACCTGCATCAATCATGGGTTAGTCTGTCTATGCTGTTATGTTGGAAACTAATCGAGTAAAAAAACTAAATTAAATAAAAAATATTTCTGTCCCGTCTTAGCAGCAATTAGATATGAACTGTCAAGTTGTTAGATTGAATGTACAAATCTCGATACTATATGATATGCTAGTGCTTATTTTAATACGTATTTTCTCATTTTCCTTTGTTCTTTTTTGAAAAAAATACTTTGAAAAACATTCGTTGTCCTGCAAGAAATGCCCCGTCTTAATAAGTTGTTCATGTTTCCTTTAAAGAAGACCAAACTGGCCCTTATCAAATCAAGGTCGTCTTATTCGCTTAAACCCATCACGGTGTCCATTTTGCTGCTTTGTCGTTTCAATGCCGACTGCGGTTATCCTTCTGTACTAACTGCAGCGCAATAACAATTATTAATTTAGGATTTTTTGATAAAAGTGCTGTTTTTGACTCTTCTTTTTTCAATATTTTAATTAGTAAAATGCTTACCCATGATCATCATCTCTAGAGTCACCCATGACCATCATCTCTAGTCATCCATGACCATCATCTCTAGTCACCCATGACCATCATCTCTAGGGTCACCCATGATCATCATCTCTAGGGTCACCCATGATCATCATCTCTAGGGTCACTCATGACCATCATCTCTAGGGTCACCCATGATCATCATCTCTAGGGTCACCCATGACCATCATCTCTAGTCACCCATGACCATCATCTCTAGTCACCCATGACCATCATCTCTAGTCACCCATGACCATCATCTCTATTCACCCATTACCATCATCTCTAGTCACCCATGACCATCATCTCTAGTCACCCATGACCATCATCTCTAGTCACCCATGACCATCATCTCTAGTCACCCATGACCATCATCTCTAGAGTCACCCATGATCATCATCTCTAGGGTCACCCATGATCATCATCTCTAGGGTCACCCATGATCATCATCTCTAGGGTCACCCATGATCATCATCTCTAGGGTCACCCATGATCATCATCTCTAGGGTCACTCATGACCATCATCTCTAGGGTCACCCATGACCATCATCTCTAGTCACCAATGACCATCATCTCTAGTCACCCATGACCATCATCTCTAGTCACCCATGACCATCATCTCTATTCACCCATTACCATCATCTCTAGTCACCCATGACCATCATCTCTAGTCACCCATGACCATCATCTCTAGTCACCCATGACCATCATCTCTAGTCACCCATGACCATCATCTCTAGTCACCCATGACCATCATCTCTATTCACCCATTACCATCATCTCTAGTCACCCATGACCATCATCTCTAGTCACCCATGACCATCATCTCTAGTCACCCATGACCATCATCTCTAGTCACCCATGACCATCATCTCTAGTCACCCATGACCATCATCTCTAGTCACCCATGACCATCATCTCTAGTCACCCATGACCATCATCTCTAGTCACCCATGACCATCATCTCTATTCACCCATTACCATCATCTCTAGTCACCCATGACCATCATCTCTAGTCACCCATGACCATCATCTCTAGTCACCCATGACCATCATCTCTAGTCACCCATGACCATCATCTCTAGGGTCACCCATGACCATCATCTCTAGGGTCACCCATTACCATCATCTCTAGTCATCCATGACAATCATCTCTAGGGTCACCCATGACCATCATCTCTAGTCACCCATGACCATCATCTCTAGTCACCCATGACCATCATCTCTAGTCACCCATGACCATCATCTCTAGTCACCCATGACCATCATCTCTATTCACCCATTACCATCATCTCTAGTCACCCATGACCATCATCTCTAGTCACCCATGACCATCATCTCTAGTCACCCATGACCATCATCTCTAGTCACCCATGACCATCATCTCTAGGGTCACCCATGACCATCATCTCTAGTCACCCATGACCATCATCTGTAGTCACCCATGACAATCATCTCTAGGGTCACCCATGACCATCATCGATCTAGGGTCACCCATGACCATCATCTCTAGTCACCCATGACCATCATCTCTAGTCACCCATGACCATCATCTCTAGTCACCCATGACCATCATCTCTAGTCACCCATGACCATCATCTCTAGTCACCCATGACCATCATCTCTAGTCACCCATGACCATCATCTCTAGTCACCCATGACCATCATCTCTAGAGTCACCCATGATCATCATCTCTAGGGTCACCCATGATCATCATCTCTAGGGTCACCCATGATCATCATCTCTAGGGTCACCCATGATCATCATCTCTAGGGTCACCCATGATCATCATCTCTAGGGTCACTCATGACCATCATCTCTAGGGTCACCCATGACCATCATCTCTAGTCACCCATGACCATCATCTCTAGTCACCCATGACCATCATCTCTAGTCACCCATGACCATCATCTCTATTCACCCATTACCATCATCTCTAGTCACCCATGACCATCATCTCTAGTCACCCATGACCATCATCTCTAGTCACCCATGACCATCATCTCTAGTCACCCATGACCATCATCTCTAGTCACCCATGACCATCATCTCTATTCACCCATTACCATCATCTCTAGTCACCCATGACCATCATCTCTAGTCACCCATGACCATCATCTCTAGTCACCCATGACCATCATCTCTAGTCACCCATGACCATCATCTCTAGTCACCCATGACCATCATCTCTAGTCACCCATGACCATCATCTCTAGTCACCCATGACCATCATCTCTAGTCACCCATGACCATCATCTCTATTCACCCATTACCATCATCTCTAGTCACCCATGACCATCATCTCTAGTCACCCATGACCATCATCTCTAGTCACCCATGACCATCATCTCTAGTCACCCATGACCATCATCTCTAGGGTCACCCATGACCATCATCTCTAGGGTCACCCATTACCATCATCTCTAGTCATCCATGACAATCATCTCTAGGGTCACCCATGACCATCATCTCTAGTCACCCATGACCATCATCTCTAGTCACCCATGACCATCATCTCTAGTCACCCATGACCATCATCTCTAGTCACCCATGACCATCATCTCTATTCACCCATTACCATCATCTCTAGTCACCCATGACCATCATCTCTAGTCACCCATGACCATCATCTCTAGTCACCCATGACCATCATCTCTAGTCACCCATGACCATCATCTCTAGGGTCACCCATGACCATCATCTCTAGTCACCCATGACCATCATCTGTAGTCACCCATGACAATCATCTCTAGGGTCACCCATGACCATCATCGATCTAGGGTCACCCATGACCATCATCTCTAGTCACCCATGACCATCATCTCTAGTCACCCATGACCATCATCTCTAGTCACCCATGACCATCATCTCTAGTCACCCATGACCATCATCTCTAGTCACCCATGACCATCATCTCTAGTCACCCATGACCATCATCTCTAGTCACCCATGACCATCATCTCTATTCACCCATTACCATCATCTCTAGTCACCCATGACCATCATCTCTAGTCACCCATGACCATCATCTCTAGTCACCCATGACCATCATCTCTAGTCACCCATGACCATCATCTCTAGGGTCACCCATGACCATCATCTCTAGTCACCCATGACCATCATCTGTAGTCACCCATGACAATCATCTCTAGGGTCACCCATGACCATCATCTCTAGGGTCACCCATGACCATCATCTCTAGTCACCCATGACCATCATCTCTAGGGTCACCCATGACCATCATCTCTAGGGTCACCCATGACCATAATCTGTAGTCATCCATGACAATCATCTCTAGTCACCCATGACCATCATCTCTAGTCACCAATGACCATCATCTCTAGGGTCACTCATGACCATCATCTCTAGGGTCACCCAGGCCATGACCATCATCTCTAGAACGTTCATCCCTTATCAATCAATGCTTAAGCCATGAAATTAACCTTTAAACCTTGCATACACATCCTATATCAGTATGCATATATTAATTAAATGTTTCAGATGATTGGCACAATCCCACCAAGCTGGAAGCAGCAGCAGCAGCAGCAGCAGCATGCGGCCATTCAACAGCCGTGCTATCAGCAGGCTAATCAACAATCTCAGCTTCAACAGTGCTACTATCTAGCGCCGCCGCTACCGCCTGCGTTTCATTTGCCACCGCCGCCTCACCCGCCACCCCCGCCACCGCCGCCGGCCCCACCGCCCCCTCAGCCGTGTAGCGAGCTATTTATTGGCAATCTGCCGCCAACGGCCACCAAATCCGATCTAACTCGCGAATTAAGCCGATTCGGCCCGCTGGAACACGTCAGCCTAGCCTACGGGCCTGGCGGCGGATTTCGCGGCTTTGCATTCGCTAAATTTGCTCGCATCCAATCGGCTATTGGCCTGGTTGATGGCCGGGGCCACGGTTTAATGTTGGACGGTCGGCTGTTGCGTATTGAATGGCGTCGGAAAGGCGTCGGTAGTGGCAGCGGCGGCGGCGTCGGTAGCGGGGTTGGCGATGCTTCGCCTACCAGTGCATCCACATTTTCGGCTGGACCGGTAATGGTCAGCGCTACTGCCGTAAGTCTGTTAAGATGAGTTTACTAATCCGCACCTACATGTATCCGTATCGATGACCTTAATCCACACCTTAAGCATCCGTCTCTAATTCATACGTAATCCACCCTAAGCAGTCCCCAATCTATCCCTAATCCGTGCCTAAGCACGGTCTCTAATCCCGATCTCTAATCCATCCCTAATCCGTCCCTAAGCATCGGTCCCTAATCCATCCCTAATCCGTCCCTAAGCATCGGTCCCTAATCCATCCCTAATCCGTCCCTAAGCATCGGTCCCTAATCCATCCCTAATCCGTCCCTAAGCGTCGGTCCCTAATCCATCCCTAATCCGTCCCTAAGCATCGGTCCCTAATCCATCCCTAATCCGTCCCTAAGCATCGGTCTCTAATCCATCCCTAATCCGTCCCTAAGCATCGGTCCCTTATCTCCCTAATCCAGTGTGCTTGTAAAAGTACATTCTACAAAGCATTAATCGCGCTCCCTTAATCCACAGACTCATCAACGCCCAGCAGAATTTGGTGAATATTCCTTCGCATCAACTAATACTACTGCAGCCAGTAGTAACGCAGCAACCAAAGCGCAACCGGTCGCTCGTTGCCAGCATCAGCAGCGTCATCATCTGCAGCAGCAGCATACTGAGCAGCCGGATTGCCAGCTACCAGCTTGGCTGCACACCCGCCTAGTAGAGGACACCGAACGTCTGGTAGACTGTCTACTAGCCGAACTGCGACTGTGCAATCGGCTCGCTGCAACGACTTCCAATCCAAATGAGGCTGCTCAATTGCGTCAACAGGCTCGAGAATTAGAGAGCCGAATGAAAACTCGATCTGCTGAGCTGGCCAATCTGAATGGGGCTGGCTGTTTGGCCTGTCGCTCGAGTCGGAATGGCGGCGTACCGAATACCAAGTGCTAAGTGCTACCGTATTGACTTGTCGAATTCTTTTACAGTAATAAACCTCTTCTAAATTTGCTAACTATGAGTACTGTATCCACCACTAGTTGATAAAATCGCCCCTAAACTACCCGTGAGAGTCGCCCCTAAACTACCCGTGAGAGTCGCCCCTAAACTACCTGTGAGAATCGCCCCTGAACTACCCGTGAGAATCGCCACTAAACTGCCCATGAGAATCGCCACTATACTACCCGTGAGAATCGCCCCTAAACTACCCGTGAGAATCGCCACTAAACTACCCGTGAGAATCGCCCCTAAACTACCCGTGAGAGTCGCCCCTAAACTGCCCATGAGAATCGCCCCTAAACTACCCGTGAGAATCGGCCCTAAACTACCCGTGAGAATCGTCCCTAAACTACCCGTGAGAGTCGCCCCTAAACTACCCGTGAGAGTCGCCCCTAAACTGCCCATGAGAATCGCCCGCCCCTAAACTACCCGTGAGAATCGCCCCTAAACTGCCCATGAGAATCGCCACTAAAATACCCGTGAGAGTCGCTCCTTAACTACCTGTGAGAGTCGCCCCTAAACTACCCATGAGAATCGCCCCTAAACTACCCGTGAGAGTCGCCCCTAAACTACCTGTGAGAGTCGCCCCTAAACTACCCATGAGAATCGCCCCTAAACTACCCGTGAGAGTCGCCCCTAAACTACCTGTGAGAGTCGCCCCTAAACTACCCATGAGAATCGCCCCTAAACTACCCGTGAGAGTCGCCCCTAAACTACCTGTGAGAGTCGCCCCTAAACTACCCGTGAGAGTCGCCCCTAAACTACCCGTGAGAGTCGCCCCTAAACTACCCATGAAAATCGCCTCTGCACTACCTGAAAAATTTAGGGGTAGCTCCTGAACCACACAGCAGCTTTAGAATCAAAGTTATTTTTGTATTTTCCTCATAAATTGCATAGTAAAGTACGCATTGACCCAATTCAGCCAAAATTGTTAATCGGTAAATTAAATCCTGCATACGGTTGCTACCCGTTTGTTTTACTTAATCTAATTTTTAATTACTTACGTTTTGCCTTTCAATTTCGCTACTTTAAGTAATAAAAATCGCGCATGCACTTGCTAATTTAATATATTTTTTTGCTAACTTGTCCCACTTAAAAGCATTTCCCATGTGTTTATTAACATGCACTATTTTATGTGACTATTTTTTGTTTGCCTATCGGTGCTATCTGCATTGCTTGTTTTTTTGTTCGATTCTTCTTTGTCTCACTTTGCCTTCCTTGTGCGTACATATCCGCCAGTCTTTGTTGTGCTGCTTTACAAACACGCTTTATTTATTTATTTATTAAATATTAGTACCATATATGCGCCATGTAAGGCAGCCTATTTTTTAACTTGCCTTTTGTGACTTGTTATTTTTTCTCCTAAGCTATCCTTGGACGGCGTGCGTTTAAACTAGTTGACTCTTCTTTTGTCTTTTTTAACTTTGTTAAATTTTGTTAAACCTTGTCTCGCAATTTTGTAATATCTATGGCAATCAATAAATATTGTGCAAATCAATTTTTGCGTTGCTTTACCAACCTGTTGCATTTGACTTTGGCATTGTTTTAGTCTTTTATCTAAGCTTAGTATGCCAATCTCACAGCTAAGCACCCCGATCTCAGCTAAGCATCCCAATCTCATAGCTAAGCATCCCAATCTCATAGCTAAGCATCCCAATCTCATAGCTAAGCATCCCAATCTCATAGCTAAGCATCCCAATCTCATAGCTAAGCATCCCAATCTCATAGCTAAGCACCCCAGGCTCATAGCTAAGCATCCCAATCTCATAGCTAAGCACCCCAATCTCATAGCTAAGCATCCCAATCTCATAGCTAAGCATCCCAATGTCACAGCTAAGCATCCCAATCTCATAGCTAAGCATCCCAATCTCATAGCTAAGCATCCTAATCTCACAGCTAAGCATCCCAATCTCATAGCTAAGCATCCCAATCTCATAGCTAAGCATCCCAATCTCATAGCTAAGCATCCTAATCTCATAGCTAAGCATCCCAATCTCATAGCTAAGCATCCCAATCTCATAGCTAAGCATCCCAATCTCACAGCTAAGCATCCCAATCTCATAGCTAAGCACCCCAATCTCATAGCTAAGCATCCTAATCTCATAGCTAAGCACCCCAATCTCATAGCTAAGCATCCCAATCTCATAGCTAAGCACCCCAATCTCACAGCTAAGCATCCCAATCTCATAGCTAAGCATCCCAATCTCATAGCTAAGCACCCCAATCTCACAGCTAAGCATCCCAATCTCATAGCTAAGCATCCCAATCTCATAGCTAAGCATCCCAATCTCATAGCTAAGCATCCCAATCTCATAGCTAAGCATCTCAATCTCATAGCTAAGCACAGCTAAGCATCTCACAGGTAGCCACCCTCTCCGCGCCAACAGCCGGCAGCAATGCTAGATCCGGTAAAAGTCTTCGACCTGCTAGTGAAGCTATCCGAGGAGGAAGGCATTCGAGTCACCGTCAAGCAGTCCGCTAAAGGTGCTGCAATCGCCGGAGGCGGCGCCTTTGTCGGCGGACTTCTCGGTGGCCCAGTCGGTGTAGCAGTCGGCGGCGCCGTTGGTGGCCTGGCGGGCGCCTGGGCCACGTCGGGCCAATTCGAACCGCTGGCTACGGTGCTGCTTCGATTGCCGCAAGAAAAACGCAACGATTTGGTGGACTCTACAATGGATTTATTGCGCGGTTTTGACATTACTGATGCGGTTATGCTGGCTACTATGCTGGCTGGCAATATGGATCTGCGAACTCAGATGCTTACCCAGCTGAGTGCGTTTGCCACTGAACAGCTTGGTCTCATGCTGAAGCCGTCTTGAGTAGACTGCTCATGATTCAACTATTTCATATTCCAATGTCTGACACATATAATGTGCCGATTCTAACGAGTTTATTCTATTCAGAAATTTGCCAGCTTTTATCTGTGTTTTACGATTGATATCATTGATTTCTAATTATTTTCTGTGACAATTGGTTTTTTATATTAATAAAATTGTCTCGTGCTACATTAGGTCGAATGATAAATTGACATCGGTGTAACAATTTATTATTAAGCTTTAGTAAATTTTAAATACAGATTTTTTATTAATTAAAACTAACCCTAACCCTGGTCTCTTTTGGAGCTAATAATATCCCCGTTAATTCCTCAAAACGAAGACTTCTAATTCCTTAAAACAAAGGAGGTTGTAGCCTAGTGGTTAGAGCGTCGCACTCACGACTTAAAGGTCGGGGGTTCGATTCCCGATTCCAGTCGGAACAATTTGTGTCCTTGAGCAAGACACTTAACTGTGCATTGCTTCAGTTCACCCAGCTGTAAAATGGGTGCCAGCCTTAGCTGGGGTAATTGAGGCTGTGTGTGGCAACCCCCCAGTCCTTGGACTGAACAGCCGTACGCAGCCTTCAGATGCGCCGCGCAATAGCTGCGGCTGAGCTGTCGGTTGCACATCTGGCCTAATTGGGCTCTAAAACAGAATCCAAAACAAAGACTTCTAAATCCTCTTAAAATCTGTAAGAACTAAACTTAGACTCAGATATAAGGCATCAAGAACAAAGACTTCTCTTTTGATCCTTGTTTTGAAATTCTCACTTTCTAATCCCGCCCGCAGGCATCCACCGTTGACGTTAGCGACGCCCTAGCAGCGGCTGGCGAGTTTCTGAGGGCCAAGCGCCTCTGCGATAATCATGATAATAATAATAAACATGCATATTCTTTTGTGTCTCTACTGCTGCCCCGACTGCGCAGCGCGGCCGATTGTGACGCTTTTGCTAGCGTAGACGGCGTCGCTTACAAATTAGCCGGCCATCTGGGCGGTCGGCAGGCCAACGAAGCCCTGTCCGCTGCCTACCTGCTGCTCCGGCTGACTGCCCGCTGCAGTCCCGGGGCGTCTGGCACCGCTGAATTGATTCGCCAGACTGGGCCCTACTGCATTGGCCACGTTTTCGGCGCCGGTTCCGGCTTGATGCGCCGGCTAAGCCTAGCGGCTCTGGTTAACTGCTGCCGCGCCAGCGTGTCTCTCGGCGCTAGACTGGTCCGTCTGGGCTTGCTTGACGCCTGCCTGCTGCAGTTGAAGTCTGCGGATGCTGCCGACGAGGACGATCAACAACAAGATTTGATGGCTTGGCGAGTTCTGGCGCTTGCCCGGCTGGCCAGGCTCTGCTGCCTGCCGCAGAGTCGGGCGCTGCGCGATTTGATGACCCATCGGCTGCCGGCTGCGGTCGAGCTGCTGCGGAACCTGTGCCAGAGAGCCGCTGACCGGCTGGCTGCTGGTGGGTGCACCGGGTCACCCCGATGGCTATGACTTTTTGAGAATTTTTGTTCTCTGTGTCGCTTCGTCTGTCTGGAAATTTCTGTTTGCGTATATTCTCTCCTCTCCCTATCTCTTTCCCTCGTTCTTTTTCTCTCTCTCTCTCTCTCTCTCTCTCTCTCTCTCTCTCTCTCTCTCTCTCTCTCTCTCTCTCTCTCTCTCTCTCTCTCTCTCTCTCTCTCTCTCTCTCTCTCTCTCTCTCTCATCTCTCCATCTCTCCTCTTCCTCTCCCTTTATCCTTTTCTTCTCCTTCTCCCTCTACTTCTATCTCCTCTCTCCTTCCTCTCCTCCCTCTACTTTTTTTTATCAGAGGCAAATGACGCTGGCTCTGGCGCACTTCAAGGGACATTGTCACACAACCGGCGAGAGGCATTACTGCCCATTCCGCCCCGACTCCCCTGATCAGGCACACAAGCGCGCGGATACGTACGCAGTCATACGCGCAGGTACACACACAGGAGTGTACAGCGGCCCTAACTTTATCGTTAGACATGTACACTTCACTGTGTCTTGGGGGTTGTCAATCAAGGGCGTTAATTGCACGAGCAGAGCCAAGCCGAGATTTAAATTTAGTCCCAATTAATTTGACTGCACTTGGAATCGAGCCTGGGCCGCTGGCAAATCAGAGCGCCACGCTGGACCACTACGGCACCCTGTCCATTTCTACTATTTCCTCTCCTCCCTCCCGACGCCGCCCGCAGGCCACGTCGACCCGGCACTTTGCCAGCCATTCTTCGCCGCCTGCTGTCTGCACCGCGCCTTCCTGACTCCGACTACTACCGCATCGTCGTCCTCGAAGGACGTCGCCGCCGACATAGCTGATCAACCTCATGAACAGCACCTGGCGAATCTGCTGACTCCACAGCATCCGCTATTGCTAGCGGAATTAGCTTCATCAATAGATCAACGGCAGCAGAAAACCGACAGATTATCAGGAGAACAGAGCTCATTAGCTGGCCAATTGGCTCGGGGACTTCGCTGCTGCTCGGCCAGATCGGCCTATCTGTTGTCCACGAATCTGCCAGATTTCATTGGATTAGAAGCCACCTGTAGATTGATTGGCCAACTAGCCGAATTAACTAATCGGCATCGAGCTTCGTCAGAGGTTGGCGATCTTCTAGCCGCTATTGCCAGTTTGACTGCCGCTTTGATCCGATTGGAATCGGCTCCGGTGGCGCTCTCTGAGCTTGCCGGTCCGGCGCTGCTTCGATTAGGCGCCTGCGCGTCCAATTGGCTTGGCGCCAATAGTAGCAACAACAGCTCGTCAGAGTTGGCGCTCAATTTAGCCGCCGATCAGTTGCGTAGAAATTCTGGCCAGCTTAGCGATTTGGAATTAGCCGAGTTGCCAAGCTTAGTGACAGCTTGTCAGGCTTGTCTGGGTAATTCGGCCTGCTCTAGCCAAGCTGGCCTCGGACACCGACTGTTATTGCCTACTCTGCAAGTCTTGTCGCTTATCAAACGTCGCGTCGGATTTGAGTCTTGGAATCGACTTGTAGGCGATAATCGCTTGCTGAATCAACTGCTGGTGGACTGCAGCGGCTTGGCCGCCTCGGCTGCTGAGCAGACCGCCTATCTCATTGGTGGCGGCGAGTGATGCTTGGAATGGACCGCAGGGTGACGGGGGGAGCTGAATTGGATTGGGGGGTGACGGGGGAGCTGAAGGAGTGGAGGGTGACGGGGGAGCTGAAGGAGTGGATGGTGACGGGGGAGCTGAAGGAGTGGAGGGTGACGGGGGGAGCTGAAGGAGTGGAGGGTGACGGGGGAGCTGAAGGAGTGGAGGGTGACGGGGGAGCTGAAGGACTGGAGGGTGACGGGGGGAGCTGAAGGAGTGGAGGGTGACGGGGGGAGCTGAAGGAGTGGAGGGTGACGGGGGGAGCTGAAGGTGTGGAGGGTGACGGGGGAAGATGCTGAAGGAGTGGATGGTGACAGGGGGACCTGAAGGACTGGAGGGTGACGGGGGAGCTGAAGGAGTGGAGGGTGACGGGGGGAGCTGAAGGAGTGGAGGGTGACGGGGGGAGATGCTGAAGGAGTGGATGGTGACAGGGGGAGCTGAAGGACTGGAGGGTGACGGGGGAGCTGAAGGAGTGGAGGGTGACGGGGGAGCTGAAGGAGTGGATGGTGACGGGGGAGCTGAAGGAGTGGATGGTGACAGGGGGAGCTGAAGGACTGGAGGGTGACGGGGGGAGCTGAAGGAGTGGATGGTGACAGGGGGAGCTGAAGGACTGGAGGGTGACGGGGGGAGCTGAAGGAGTGGAGGGTGACGGGGGAGCTGAAGGAGTGGAGGGTGACGGGGGAGCTGAAGGAGTGGAGGGTGACGGGGGAGCTGAAGGAGTGGATGGTGACAGGGGGAGCTGAAGGACTGGAGGGTGACGGGGGAGCTGAAGGAGTGGAGGGTGACGGGGGGAGCTGAAGGAGTGGAGGGTGACGGGGGGAGATGCTGAAGGAGTGGATGGTGACAGGGGGAGCTGAAGGACTGGAGGGTGACGGGGGGAGCTGAAGGACTGGAGGGTGACGGGGGGAGCTGAAGGACTGGAGGGTGACGGGGGGAGCTGAAGGACTGGAGGGTGACGGGGGGAGCTGAAGGAGTGGAGGGTGACGGGGGGAGCTGAAGGAGTGGAGGGTGACGGGGGGAGCTGATGGAGTGGATGGTGACAGGGGGAGCTGAAGGAGTGGAGGGTGACGGGGGGAGCTGAAGTAGTGGAGGGTGACGGGGGAGCTGAAGGAGTGGAGGGTGACGGGGGAGCTGAAGGAGTGGAGGGTGACGGGGGAGCTGAAGGAGTGGAGGGTGACGGGGGGAGCTGAAGGAGTGGAGGGTGACGGGGGGAGCTGAAGGAGTGGAGGGTGACGGGGGAGCTGAAGGAGTGGATGGTGACGGGGGAGATGCTGAAGGAGTGGATGGTGACAGGGGGACCTGAAGGACTGGAGGGTGACGGGGGGAGCTGAAGGACTGGAGGGTGACGGGGGAGCTGAAGGAGTGGAGGGTGACGGGGGGAGCTGAAGGAGTGGAGGGTGACGGGGGAGCTGAAGGAGTGGAGGGTGACGGGGGGAGCTGAAGGACTGGAGGGTGACGGGGGAGCTGAAGGACTGGAGGGTGACGGGGGGAGATGCTGAAGGACTGGAGGGTGACGGGGGAGCTGAAGGACTGGAGGGTGACGGGGGGAGCTGAAGGACTGGAGGGTGACGGGGGGAGATGCTGAAGGAGTGGATGGTGACAGGGGGAGCTGAAGGACTGGAGGGTGACGGGGGGAGCTGAAGGAGTGGATGGTGACGGGGGGAGATGCTGAAGGAGTGGATGGTGACAGGGGGACCTGAAGGACTGGAGGGTGACGGGGGGAGCTGAAGGACTGGAGGGTGACGGGGGAGCTGAAGGAGTGGAGGGTGACGGGGGGAGCTGAAGGAGTGGAGGGTGACGGGGGGAGCTGAAGGAGTGGAGGGTGACGGGGGGAGATGCTGAAGGAGTGGATGGTGACAGGGGGAGCTGAAGGACTGGAGGGTGACGGGGGGAGCTGAAGGAGTGGATGGTGACAGGGGGAGCTGAAGGACTGGAGGGTGACGGGGGAGCTGAAGGAGTGGAGGGTGACGGGGGGAGCTGAAGGAGTGGAGGGTGACGGGGGAGCTGAAGGAGTGGAGGGTGACGGGGGAGCTGAAGGAGTGGATGGTGACAGGGGGAGCTGAAGGACTGGAGGGTGACGGGGGAGCTGAAGGAGTGGAGGGTGACGGGGGGAGCTGAAGGAGTGGAGGGTGACGGGGGGAGATGCTGAAGGAGTGGATGGTGACAGGGGGAGCTGAAGGACTGGAGGGTGACGGGGGGAGCTGAAGGACTGGAGGGTGACGGGGGGAGCTGAAGGACTGGAGGGTGACGGGGGAGCTGAAGGACTGGAGGGTGACGGGGGGAGCTGAAGGAGTGGAGGGTGACGGGGGGAGCTGAAGGAGTGGAGGGTGACGGGGGGAGCTGATGGAGTGGATGGTGACAGGGGGAGCTGAAGGAGTGGAGGGTGACGGGGGGAGCTGAAGTAGTGGAGGGTGACGGGGGAGCTGAAGGAGTGGAGGGTGACGGGGGGAGCTGAAGGAGTGGAGGGTGACGGGGGGAGCTGAAGGAGTGGAGGGTGACGGGGGGAGCTGAAGGAGTGGAGGGTGACGGGGGGAGCTGAAGGAGTGGAGGGTGACGGGGGGAGCTGAAGGAGTGGATGGTGACGGGGGGAGATGCTGAAGGAGTGGATGGTGACAGGGGACCTGAAGGACTGGAGGGTGACGGGGGGAGCTGAAGGACTGGAGGGTGACGGGGGAGCTGAAGGAGTGGAGGGTGACGGGGGGAGCTGAAGGAGTGGAGGGTGACGGGGGGAGCTGAAGGAGTGGAGGGTGACGGGGGAGCTGAAGGACTGGAGGGTGACGGGGGGAGCTGAAGGACTGGAGGGTGACGGGGGAGATGCTGAAGGACTGGAGGGTGACGGGGGGAGCTGAAGGACTGGAGGGTGACGGGGGGAGCTGAAGGACTGGAGGGTGACGGGGGGAGATGCTGAAGGAGTGGATGGTGACAGGGGGAGCTGAAGGACTGGAGGGTGACGGGGGAGCTGAAGGAGTGGATGGTGACGGGGGAGATGCTGAAGGAGTGGATGGTGACAGGGGGACCTGAAGGACTGGAGGGTGACGGGGGAGCTGAAGGACTGGAGGGTGACGGGGGAGCTGAAGGAGTGGAGGGTGACGGGGGAGCTGAAGGAGTGGAGGGTGACGGGGGGAGCTGAAGGAGTGGAGGGTGACGGGGGGAGATGCTGAAGGAGTGGATGGTGACAGGGGGAGCTGAAGGACTGGAGGGTGACGGGGGAGCTGAAGGACTGGAGGGTGACGGGGGGAGCTGAAGGACTGGAGGGTGACGGGGGGAGCTGAAGGACTGGAGGGTGACGGGGGAGCTGAAGGACTGGAGGGTGACGGGGGAGCTGAAGGAGTGGAGGGTGACGGGGGAGCTGAAGGAGTGGAGGGTGACGGGGGAGCTGAAGGAGTGGAGGGTGACGGGGGGAGCTGAAGGAGTGGAGGGTGACGGGGGGAGCTGAAGGAGTGGAGGGTGACGGGGGAGCTGAAGGAGTGGAGGGTGACGGGGGGAGCTGAAGGAGTGGAGGGTGACGGGGGGAGCTGAAGGAGTGGATGGTGACGGGGGGAGATGCTGAAGGAGTGGATGGTGACAGGGGGACCTGAAGGACTGGAGGGTGACGGGGGGAGCTGAAGGACTGGAGGGTGACGGGGGAGCTGAAGGACTGGAGGGTGACGGGGGGAGCTGAAGGAGTGGAGGGTGACGGGGGGAGCTGAAGGAGTGGAGGGTGACGGGGGGAGCTGAAGGACTGGAGGGTGACGGGGGGAGCTGAAGGACTGGAGGGTGACGGGGGGAGCTGAAGGACTGGAGGGTGACGGGGGAGCTGAAGGAGTGGAGGGTGACGGGGGGAGCTGAAGGACTGGAGGGTGACGGGGGGAGATGCTGAAGGAGTGGATGGTGACAGGGGAGCTGAAGGACTGGAGGGTGACGGGGGAGCTGAAGGAGTGAATGGTGACGGGGGAGATGCTGAAGGAGTGGATGGTGACAGGGGGACCTGAAGGACTGGAGGGTGACGGGGGGAGCTGAAGGACTGGAGGGTGACGGGGGAGCTGAAGGAGTGGAGGGTGACGGGGGAGCTGAAGGAGTGGAGGGTGACGGGGGGAGCTGAAGGAGTGGAGGGTGACGGGGGGAGCTGAAGGAGTGGAGGGTGACGGGGGAGATGCTGAAGGAGTGGATGGTGACAGGGGACCTGAAGGACTGGAGGGTGACGGGGGGAGCTGAAGGACTGGAGGGTGACGGGGGAGCTGAAGGACTGGAGGGTGACGGGGGAGCTGAAGGACTGGAGGGTGACGGGGGGAGATGCTGAAGGAGTGGAGGGTGACGGGTGGGTGTGATAGCACATACTTATTGAAGAATAGCAATCATGTCAAGTACTTCGTATTTAGTGTGATCTGGTTAAAAGTCTATTAATAAAATCGTGTTTATCTTCATAGTGCTTTGCACTAGACTGACTAAC
Organism: Macrostomum lignano; assembly: GCA_002269645.1. Classification (NCBI taxonomy): domain Eukaryota; kingdom Metazoa; phylum Platyhelminthes; family Macrostomidae; genus Macrostomum; species Macrostomum lignano. The sequence goes on from NIVC01002430.1 coordinate 77,751, forward strand.
CATACAGTATAACTGTTAGTTCTTTAGAGAAGCATTTCTATTATGATTTTGTATTTTCCCTGTGCCCTAGAAAGCATATTTTTTGATAATCTGTTTAGAGTTTCTCATTGCAGTGTCTTTCGGTAGTTCAACGCATTGTATCTGTGTAATTTCTCTTAAATTAAAGCGAGGAAGCCTTGAAGATCTTTTTGTGCATTCGCAGTGAAATACATATTGGCGCAAAAAAACAAAAATCCTTTGTTTTTTGCCAATGGTGTTTTGGAATCTCTGCTGTGTTTTTTTATTTAGCGATTTAATGAAATTCACAAGGGCCGGTGCCCATTGTAAAAATTCTACAATGACTTTACTCTCACCTTCTTGAATCCCGCAGCGTCTTAGCGACTAAAACTTAACATATTACTAATAGCAATAAAGGATGGGCGGCGGACACGAGCCTGAACCGACACGGGAGTCGCTCTACACCCCGGTGACTAGCAAGGCGTTCACTGACACTTGGCTATTCAAAGCATTCGACTTGCCAACCACCTGGTTCAAGGAGAATGTGATTGACAAGTACAGGAAGAAATATCCCTATTATCACCGCCGATATCCTAGGGTGCCTACTATCGACCAGTGCTTTGTTGATGACGAGCTTTGCAATCTGGAGGCCGACGAGCAGTACAAAAGGGATCGGTGAGTTTTTACTGTTAAATTAAAAAATAAGTTACATTTTCTTACTAACCTACTAACTAGTAAAAATGTCAAATAATTATCACTATTTTTGTGATATCGATGTGAAAATCTATACAATAGAACCATTTTCCCGATATGTAGCGTTGATATTTTCGAGACTGAAAATAGCTACTTTTTAATTACAAGTAAATTTTTACCTGTCCCCAACTAACCCAGCCTGGTTGACCAGGAGATTGTCAACATACTTCGTCGTCGGCGGGAACAGTGCTTCCAGTGGTACGGCAGGCAGCGCGACCTTATTGAGAAACACTGCGGCCAGATTCAAAAGGATTATGATGAAGGTAATCTTCGCGATCGGAAGAAAATCTACGACGAGAGTGACCAGGTTAAAGGAACAGTGACAAGGGTTAGAATTAGACTAGCTAGGCTCAGCGATCGAAAGAGTGACAAGGATAGCTATAGTGTGAATAGGAGAGTGTGACAAATAGTCATCTAGGAGAGTGACAAGTAGTCATCTAGGAGAGTGGCAAGTAGTCATCTAGGAGAGTGACAAGTAGCCATCTAGGAGAGTGACAAGTAGCCATCTAGGAGAGTGACAAGTAGCCATCTAGGAGAGTGAAAAGTGGCAATCTATGGGAGTGACAAGTAGTCATCTAGGAGAGTGACAAGTAGCCATCTAGGAGAGTGACAAGTAGTCATCTAGGAGAGTGACAAGTAGCCATCTAGGAGAGTGACAAGTAGTCATCTAGGAGAGGGACAAGTGGCCATCTAGGAGAGTGACAAGTAGCCATCTAGGAGAGTGACAAGTAGCCATCTAGGAGAGTGACAAGTAGTCATCTAGGAGAGGGACAAGTGGCCATCTAGGAGAGGGACAAGTAGCCATCTAGGAGAGTGAAAAGTGGCAATCTATGGGAGTGACAAGTAGTCATCTAGGATAGTGACAAGTAGCCATCTAGGAGAGTTACAAGTAGTCATCTAGGAGAGGGACAAGTGGCCATCTAGGAGAGGGACAAGTAGCCATCTAGGAGAGTGAAAAGTGGCAATCTATGGGAGTGACAAGTAGTTGAAACTCCCCTCCCACCCACGCAGCCTCCACCAACTACTTCATCAAGCACGGCGACATGGGCTACGCGCACAACGTTAAGAACGCCCTGATGAAGCAGAAGCACCGGATGCTGTGGGAAAGAAAATACGGCGAAGTTGGCAGCCGAGGCGATCCAAACAAATATCCGAATGTGATTGATATGGAGCCTGGCACTCTGGAGCACGAGGACACTTTGATTGGCAACATGCGCAAATTCGGCAACAATCACGATCGAAATCCGAAAGAGATGGCGCCCTAAGTTTGCCCCCCTGTTCTGGGCGGCCTGTAAAACTATAACTATTTGGGAAACTGATACTACTACTCGACTAAGACTGCAAGTAGTGTGTTCGTTTAGCTTTATATACAGCATCTAGAACTGTAGTTTATGAAATAGCCAATTTTAATAATAGAGGTTCAATGGCTCTGTTATACTGATACAAAAATGTCGACCCAGCTAAATATTCACTCACTTTCAGTCCTAGCTTATATCTTCACTAAATAGGCCCCGTATAGAAAATTTAGAATTTCAACCATTAATAAATCAATTATTACATACAAGCTAATTTATGCAGTAAATTAACATTGCTGCATGGTCTTAGTAGACACTAGCTATTTTATTTGTGATTTCTTTGTTAGATTTGTGGCTTGTTTCATAGCAGTAGGACTGGGACTGGGACTTGGAGTGGGACTGGGGTTGGGACTAGACTAGGACTGGGACTTACGAGTATACTGAAACTGGGACCGGAATAGGACTGGGACTTGGACTAGAAGTGGAACTGGGAGTCGGATTGGGACTTGGAGTGGGGCTGGGACTTGGACTGGGATTGGGACTGGGACCTGGAGTGGGGTTGGAGTGGCACTCGGTTGGGACCTGGAGTGGGGTTGGAGTGGCACTCGGTTGGGACCTGGAGTGGGGTTGGAGTGGCACTCGGTTGGGACCTGGAGTGGGGTTGGAGTGGCACTCGGTTGGGACCTGGAGTGGGACTCGGTTGGGACCTGGGATGGGACTGGAGTGGGACTTTAAGTATGGCAGTGACTATACTTAGTGACTAAACTAACTTTCGTGTTAAATTTTTAATTATTAACAATGAACAATTGCTTGATTCTATTTATTATTTTCTATCTAATACATATTTGTAAATTATAAAGCATACCTCCGCATTGTTACTACTTTCAGTAAATTTTCCCGATGGAGCAACTAATGAAAATATTAGTAATTGGCGATCCAACAGTTGGTAAAACTTCGTTCGTTCATCGATATGTGAATAACATGTTTCAGACTGACTATAAGCAGACCATCGGGGTGGACTTTGCGCTTAAAGTTATTCGCTGGTCTGACACTCAAACTATTAAACTGCAGATGTGGGACATTGCCGGGCAGGAGAGGTGAGCACTGGCTGACTGACTGACTAACTGACTGACTGACTGACTGACGGACGGACTGACTGACTGACTGACTGACTGACTGACTGACTGACTGACTGACTGACTGACTGACTGACTGACTGACTGACTGACTGACTGACTGACTGACTAACCCACTGACTGACTGACTGACTGACTGACTGACTGACTGACTGACTGACTGACTGACTGACTGACTGACTGACTGACTGACTGACTGACTGACTGACTGACTGACTGACTGACTGACTGACTGACTGACTGACTGACTGACTGACTGACTGACTAACCCACTGACTGACTGACTGACTGACTGACTGACTGACTGACTGACTGACTGACTGACTGACTGACTGACTGACCCACTGACTGACTGACCCACTGACTGACCCACTGACTGACCCACTGACTGACTGACCCACTGACTGACTGACTGACTGGCCCACTTACCCACTGACTGACTGACCCACTGACCCACTGACTGACTGACCCACTGACTGACTGGCCCACTTACCCACTGACTGACTGACTGACTGGCCCACTTACCCACTGACTGACTGACTTGAGTGAGTGGGTGACTGACTGACTGACTGACCCACTGACTGACCCACTGACTGACTGACTTGAGTGAGTGGGTGACTGACTGACTGACTGACCCACTGACTGACTGACTTGAGTGAGTGGGTGACTGACTGACTGACTGACCCACTGACTGACCCACTGACTGACTGACTGAGACACAGAGAAAGACACAGGCAGTCAGCCAACCCCCCACCCCTGCAGGTTCACCTCCATGACGCGAGTGTACTACAGAGACGCCCACGCAGCCGTAATCGTATTTGACTTAACCAAACGCTCAACATTTGACGGTGCGCTGAAATGGAAACGCGATTTGGACAGCAAATGCGCCCTGCCCGATGGCAGCCCGCTGCCGGCCATCCTGCTGGCTAATAAATGCGACTTGTTGAGCGGCGAGCGGCAGCTGCAACTGTCCGAGATTGAGACATTCTGCAGAGAGAACGGCTTCATTGGTTGGACAGAGGTCAGCGCCAAGGAGGGCGTCATGATTGAGGAGGCGATGCGATTTCTAATTGAATCGGTGCTAGCCAAGACTGCCAACTCTGAGTCAGCGGCTCAGACAGTCTCACTGACCGACGATCCGGCCATTGTCCGGCTGGGGGCGGTTAGCGGCGCGAAGAACAAGCCGCGGCGTGGTAACGTAGATGAGGACGATGAAATCGGCGGCGGCAGATGTGCGTGCTAGGTTTGATTCTTAGAATTATTTTTTAAGGATTTGACCATTATTTTTTCCTAGACGGGAAAACTGTTAATTATTTTGGAAAAAAAATGACCCCCGAATTCTTTAAAATTGGTTTTGAATGTCTTGGAAAACTATCACTCAGACTCTTTGAAATCGCCCTGGAATTTCTTGAAAAACTGTCCCTCTGATTCTTTGAAATCGATTTCAAACTCCTTAGAAAACCGTCCCTCTGATTCTTTGAAATCGGTTTTTAATTTCTTAGAAAACTGACTCTCCGAATATTTAAAATCGGTTTTTAATTTCTTAGAAAACTGACTCTACGAATATTTGAAATCGGTTTTTAATTTCTTAGAAAACTGACTCTCCGAATATTTGAAATCGGTTTTTAATTTCTTAGAAAACTGACTCTCCGAATATTTGAAATCGGTTTTTAATTTCTTAGAAAACTGACTCTCCGAATATTTGAAATCGGCTTTTAATTTCTTAGAAAACTGACTCTCCGAATATTTGAAATAGTTTTTTATTTTCTTAGAAAACTGACTGAATATTTAAAATCGGTTTTTAATTTCTTCGAAAACTGTCTCTCAAACTCTTTGAAATCGCTTGTTATTTAAATTTGTTCAGTTTTTTTATCTTTTAAATCTTAAGAGATCACAGAACAACACAAAATTATCAGATAAGGTCACTGAACCCCACCAGATGTAATGCGATGTTTAAAACATTCTTGTGTGTGATATTAAATTCCTCATTTTCAATAGATCCCATGCAGTTATATTCAAGATATTACTGAACCCTGCTATCTATTGTGTTAACTGTAATACAGCTTGTAATTATCAATCATATATCAGCTGTTATTTGTCGTACGCGTGCAATATGTTAAAATAAAACCAGATTTTCTTGTTATTCAGTTTGGCCAATTATGAATATTTGTCTTACTCTTGAGAATAATATCTTATTTTGGCGGCTACTGGTGCTGTGAATCTCTTCCAAAATTTAATGGTGAATGTTTCTTATTCCATCATTAATTATTTAATATCACATTTAATTGGTGCTCTAAGGCTGTCTTCCATAGTTTTAGTAAATATTCAATTTTTTTAGATTGCACTGCTGCCATCTTTTTGGCAGGTTTTTGACTGAATTTATTATTATTATACTGTCTCGATTTAGAGGTCTTTTGGACACCTAATTTTTTATATTGTAATTTTCCACTCCTGTATCATCATTATTGCAGTACGTACACAATCAGGTTTTTCGTGTAGAACACTGTACACAACGAATTTTTATAAATTTTTGTTTAAATGTTTTTAATAAAACGTCGATAATATATATTTTATTTAATTCGCGTTTTAAGCTGTTTTAAACGTGTTTCAGTTATTTTCAGAAAGGTCTTTGGGGGATCCGTTTAGATAGGGAATTCACGATATTAGAGAAGGTCACTTGATGAACTATAAATAGAACACACCCGCCCCACTCCCCCTGTACATTCATGTTGTAAGGCGAGTAAGTCACGTGGTGTGCTAAAATAGAACACTCGCCTATGCACATTCATAGACGAGGTCACGCGATGGGCTATAAATTGAACAGACACTCCCTGTATTAGACAAATAAACACGCAAGGAAAAGTCACGTGATGAGCTGAGTGTATTGAACTCTGACTATTCGTGCCCACAGAGCAAATTTAGGCATGTCTGCACTGGAACAACAGGCCGCTTTGGTCAACGCTCTTCCTTACGTTGACCGAGGCTTCGACGAGGCCGGCGTCAGAGAGGCCGCCCTCGCATGGTTGAAGAGGAGATGCGACGCTACCGGCCAACTAAAAACTATTTGGAACACCTGCCGCCATTGAATCTTCATCAGTTTGAGACCGATATATTGCGGGCCGAATTTGAACGTTTAAGCAGTCGACAGCCGCCTGAGCACATGAGCATGAAGCGATACGAACTGCCAGCCCCGCCAACTGGCCGCCTGACCGATGTGCAGAGCTGGCGAGACTCAGTTGACAACAGTCGAGCCCAGCTGGAGCACCAGAGTGTCCGCATTGAGAATCTGCAACTGCTGCTGGCTCACGGATCCGATGCTTGGCGCTGTCACAACGACACTCTGGTGCGCATGGTTGCTGAGACTGAACGGCGTCTGCAGGCGACTCGGAAAGCAGTGAAGGAGGTTAATTTGCAGCGGAAGACTGAGCAGGTGCGTGCCGCATGCGTAGCATCCAGGACGACTTAAGTAGGAGGACATTCTACTTAAGTCGTCCTTGGTAGCATCTTGTGTAATTGAATGTAAAATCTAGTGTAATTGAATGTAAAATCTAGTGTAATTGAATGTAAAATCTAGTGTAATTGAATGTACTATCTAGTGTAATTGAATGTACTATCTAGTGTAATTGAATGTACTATCTAGTGTAATTGAATGTACTATCTAGTGTAATTGAATGTACTATCTAGTGTAATTGAATGTACTATCTAGTGTAATTGAATGTAATATCTAGTGTAATTGAATGTAATATCTAGTGTAATTGAATGTAATATCTAGTGTAATTGAATGTACTATCTAGTGTAATTGAATGTAATATCTAGTGTAATTGAATGTAATATCTAGTGTAATTGAATGTAATATCTAGTGTAATTGAATGTAATATCTAGTGTAATTGAATGTACTATCTAGTGTAATTGAATGTAATATCTAGTGTAATTGAATGTAAAATCTAGTGTAATTGAATGTAATATCTAGTGTAATTGAATGTACTATCTAGTGTAATTGAATGTACTATCTAGTGTAATTGAATGTAATATCTAGTGTAATTGAATGTAATATCTAGTGTAATTGAATGTAATATCTAGTGTAATTGAATGTAAAATCTAGTGTAATTGAATGTAATATCTAGTGTAATTGAATGTAAAATCTAGTGTAATTGAATGTAAAATCTAGTGTAATTGAATGTAAAATCTAGTGTAATTGAATGTAAAATCTAGTGTAATTGAATGTACTATCTAGTGTAATTGAATGTACTATCTAGTGTAATTGAATGTAAAATCTAGTGTAATTGAATGTAAAATCTAGTGTAATTGAATGTACTATCTAGTGTAATTGAATGTACTATCTAGTGTAATTGAATGTACTATCTAGTGTAATTGAATGTAATATCTAGTGTAATTGAATGTAATATCTAGTGTAATTGAATGTAATATCTAGTGTAATTGAATGTAATATCTAGTGTAATTGAATGTAATATCTAGTGTAATTGAATGTAATATCTAGTGTAATTGAATGTACTATCTAGTGTAATTGAATGTACTATCTAGTGTAATTGAATGTACTATCTAGTGTAATTGAATGTACTATCTAGTGTAATTGAATGTAATATCTAGTGTAATTGAATGTAATATCTAGTGTAATTGAATGTAATATCTAGTGTAATTGAATGTAATATCTAGTGTAATTGAATGTAATATCTAGTGTAATTGAATGTAATATCTAGTGTAATTGAATGTAAAATCTAGTGTAATTGAATGTAAAATCTAGTGTAATTGAATGTAAAATCTAGTGTAATTGAATGTAAAATCTAGTGTAATTGAATGTAATATCTAGTGTAATTGAATGTAAAATCTAGTGTAATTGAATGTAATATCTAGTGTAATTGAATGTAAAATCTAGTGTAATTGAATGTAAAATCTAGTGTAATTGAATGTAAAATCTAGTGTAATTGAATGTAAAATCTAGTGTAATTGAATGTACTATCTAGTGTAATTGAATGTACTATCTAGTGTAATTGAATGTAAAATCTAGTGTAATTGAATGTAAAATCTAGTGTAATTGAATGTAATATCTAGTGTAATTGAATGTACTATCTAGTGTAATTGAATGTACTATCTAGTGTAATTGAATGTAATATCTAGTGTAATTGAATGTAATATCTAGTGTAATTGAATGTAATATCTAGTGTAATTGAATGTAATATCTAGTGTAATTGAATGTAATATCTAGTGTAATTGAATGTAAAATCTAGTGTAATTGAATGTACTATCTAGTGTAATTGAATGTACTATCTAGTGTAATTGAATGTAATATCTAGTGTAATTGAATGTAATATCTAGTGTAATTGAATGTACTATCTAGTGTAATTGAATGTAATATCTAGTGTAATTGAATGTAATATCTAGTGTAATTGAATGTAATATCTAGTGTAATTGAATGTAATATCTAGTGTAATTGAATGTAATATCTAGTGTAATTGAATGTACTATCTAGTGTAATTGAATGTAATATCTAGTGTAATTGAATGTACTATCTAGTGTAATTGAATGTAATATCTAGTGTAATTGAATGTACTATCTAGTGTAATTGAATGTAATATCTAGTGTAATTGAATGTAATATCTAGTGTAATTGAATGTAATATCTAGTGTAATTGAATGTACTATCTAGTGTAATTGAATGTAATATCTAGTGTAATTGAATGTAATATCTAGTGTAATTGAATGTACTATCTAGTGTAATTGAATGTAATATCTAGTGTAATTGAATGTAATATCTAGTGTAATTGAATGTAATATCTAGTGTAATTGAATGTACTATCTAGTGTAATTGAATGTAATATCTAGTGTAATTGAATGTAATATCTAGTGTAATTGAATGTAATATCTAGTGTAATTGAATGTAATATCTAGTGTAATTGAATGTAATATCTAGTGTAATTGAGTGTAGCATCTGGTGTGATTAAGTGTAGCACAACAATCCATCTATTTATTGCACCCTAGCTTTCCTTTAATTTATCTAATTAATTAATTCAAGGTGCAAGCTGGCGAGCGGTTGCACACCCTCGAAGACACCTGGGTGCACCTGGTGATGAAGAACTACGAATTAGAGCGGGAAATCGCCGATTTAGAGACGGCCGTATCGAAAGCCGAGGCTGAGCGGCCTTTGCCGCAGACTGAGAAGTCAACCGAACCGGAAGCTGCACAGGTGGAAACTGCGGAAGCTGCGGAAGCTTCCGACGACAACGACGAACTGCCGCCGACGCCGCCAGCGCGTCAGTCGCCCGTGCCGACACCGCCGCCGGCGTCAGAGGAGCCTGCCGACGACTGACAGTTTTTTACTTGACATGACTTGACTTCGTAAATTGTACATGCAATTCTGTACTATGCTATGCTGTATTAATGTTTATAAAACCTTACTCTAATACTAATAAACACAAATTAATTGCGTCATCAAAAGCAAACAAAATTCTGTTTTTTTCTGGCTGCTGCATTTAATAATTAATTGGTTTAATTGTCTCATTTTTGTCGATAATTTTTCAACCACTTATTAGCTGGCGAGGCTTCAATTACTCCGGCCGTTTACCCGAAAAAATCTCTAATTTATGAAAACTCTACTATTATTGAATTTGATAATGGCATCGAAAGAGGCAGACGGTTCTGTTCGCTGCTTCTACGATATTCTTCAGGTGGATCGTCAGGCCAGTCAAGCTGAGATTCGTACAGCTTATCACCGTCAGGCCCTGCGATGGCATCCGGATAAGCAACGGAATCGAGCCGATGCTGACAGTACTACTGCTGAGGATACTACTGATCAGTTTCAACAGATTCAACGAGCTTATGAAATACTTGGCGATCCTCGTACCAGAGCTCTGTATGATCAGCATAGAGAGGCCATACTGCGTCAGCGCGACACCCAGTGGGAGCCTGAGACCGATTCTACTAACCCGTTCAACTACTTCCCACCTGGTTGCTATAGCAACTATGGCGACGGCCCGGGCGGCTTCTTTGACGTCTATGGCCGACTGTTTGACAAGTTGGCCGGCGAATTGAATTTGACTTTGCCTGGTGAGTCTTTTATTTGTCCGGGATTTTATAAGTTCCCAGGTCCCAATTTCTGCGGATTTCCTAATCCCGATTCTAAAAGAGTTCCTGGTCCCGATTCTATAACAGGTCCTAGTCCCGATTCTATAAGAGTTCCTAGTCCCGATTCTATGATAGTTCCTAGTCCCGATTCTATAAGAGTTCCTGGTCCCGATTCTATAACAGGTCCTAGTCCCGATTCTATAAGAGTTCCTGGTCCCGATTCTAAAAGAGTTCCTGGTCCCGATTCTATAAAAGTTCCTGGTTCCGATTCTATAAGAGTTCCTAGTCCCGATTCTATGATAGTTCCTAGTCCCGATTCTATAAGAGTTCCTAGTCCCGATTCTATGATGGTTCCTAGTCCCGATTCTATAAGAGTTCCTGGTCCCGATTCTATAAAAGTTCTGGTTCCGATTCTATAAGAGTTCCTAGTCCCGATTCTATGATAGTTCCTAGTCCCGATTCTATAAGAGTTCCTAGTCCCGATTCTATGATGGTTCCTAGTCCCGATTCTATAAGAGTTCCTGGTCCCGATTCTATAAGAGTTCCTAGTCCCGATTCTATAAGAGTTCCTAGTACCGATTCTATAAGAGTTCCTGGTCCCGATTCTATAAGAGTTCCTAGTCCCGATTCTATGATAGTTCCTGGTTCCGATTCTATAAGAGTTCCTGGTCCCGATTCTATGATGGTTCCTAGTCCCGATTCTATAAGAGTTCCTAGTCCCGATTCTATGATAGTTCCTAGTCCCGATTCTTTAAGAGTTCCTGGTCCCGATTCTATGATAGTTCCTGGTTCCGATTCTATAAGAGTTCCTAGTCCCGATTCTTTAAGAGTTCCTAGTCCCGATTCTATGATGGTTCCTAGTTCCTAGTACCGATTATAAGAGTTCCTGGTCCCGATTCTATGATGGTTCCTAGTCCCGATTCTATGATGGTTCCTAGTCCCGATTCTATAAGAGTTCCTAGTCCCGATTCTATAAGAGTTCCTGGTCCCGATTCTATAAAAGTTCCTGGTTCCGATTCTTTAAGAGTTCCTAGTCCCGATTCTTTACGAGTTCCTGGTCCCGATTCTATAAGAGTTCCTGGTCCCGATTCTATAAGAGTTCCTAGTCCCGATTCTATAAGAGTTCCTGGTCCCGATTCTATAAAAGTTCCTGGTTCCGATTCTTTAAGAGTTCCTAGTCCCGATTCTTTACGAGTTCCTAGTCCCTAAAATCCTTTTAAGTTTTAACAAATCTCTAAGTTTTATCCCAAAACATTTGCGATATCCCTGGCCCTAATCCCACAGAATTCGGCAAATCGAACTCCGACTACAAGTCGGTAGTGGCCGAGTTCTACTCCGCCTGGGAGGCCAGCCTGACTCAGCTGAGCAGTCAGCAGCAGCAGCAGCATCGCCGCTGTGAAGAGCTTCGCGTATTGCTCGCCTTTGTCAAAGCCTGGGATCCCCGAGTGTTCAACTGGCGAGTGCAGGCGGCCTCCCAACTAATTACCGGCTTAGCGGAGGAGGAGGTTTTACAAGCGTCAGTTAGCCGGTCGGTTTTGGCCGGTTTGGCCGTCGGAGGCGGCGCTCTGCTAGGCGGCGCGTTGCTGCCTCGCGTCGGCAATTTCGGCCTGGCGCTTGGCGCTGCGTGCGCCGCCGTAGCCTACGCTGTTGCTAACCGAGGCGGCTTCGTGTCGCTGGCTGACGCCATTCGCTCGATGCCGCCCGAGAAGCGCACTCGTCTAGCCGAGCTCACCGTAGACGCTATGCGCGATATGAACGCTATGGATTCGGCCACGTGGGCATCTCTGATAGCAACAGATGCTCAGTTTAGAGCCAGGCTGCTACAGTTGGCTAGGAGATTTGCTTACGGACAGCAAACGGCTGATGAGGCTAGGGAGGCTGAGCTACCCATTGGTACTCGTTGATTAGAGATACAACTATTGTGCATTTTTAATATTCTGGTATATATTCCGAACTACATATAGTTCATTGATTTAGTGCTGATTAAGAATTTTTTATGCCATTGATTTCTCTTACAGACCCGTTAAATTTTAAATATATTTTCCTTAAAAATATGATTGAAATTTGTGTACTTATATTTTGGCGCTTGTTTTTGCCTGTGATTTGTCTGGTTTAACCTGATGAAGGAAGCTGTAGGTTAGAGTGAGTAGCCTGATGAAGGAAGCTGAAGGTTAGAGTGGGTAGCCTGATGAAGGAAGCTGAAGGTTAGAGTGGGTAGCCTGATGAAGGAAGCTGAAGGTTAGAGTCGGTAGCCTGATGAAGGAAGCTGTAGGTTAGAGTGGGTAGCCTGATGAAGGAAGCTGAAGGTTAGAGTGGGTAGCCTGATGAAGGAAGCTGAAGGTTAGAGTCGGTAGCCTGATGAAGGAAGCTGAAGGTTAGAGTGGGTAGCCTGATGAAGGAAGCTGAAGGTTAGAGTGGGTAGCCTGATGAAGGAAGCTGAAGGTTAGAGTGGGTAGCCTGATGAAGGAAGCTGAAGGTTAGAGTGGGTAGCCTGATGAAGGAAGCTGAAGGTTAAAGTCGGTACCCTGATGAAGGAAGCTGAAGGTTAGATTCGGTAGCCTGATGAAGGAAGCTGCAGGTTAGAGTTGGTAGCCTGATGAAGGAAGCTGAAGGTTAGATTCGGTAGCCTGATGAAGGAAGCTGCAGAGTCGGTAGCCTGATGAAGGAAGCTGAAGGTTAAAGTCGGTAGCCTGATGAAGGAAGCTGAAGGTTAAAGTCGGTAGCCTGATGAAGGAAGCTGAAGGTTAGAGTCGGTAGTCTGATGAAGGAAGCTGCAGGTTAGAGTCGGTAGCCTGATGAAGGAAGCTGAAGGTTAGATTCGGTAGCCTGATGAAGGAAGCTGAAGGTTAGATTCGGTAGCCTGATGAAGGAAGCTGAAGGTTAGAGTCGGTAGCCTGATGAAGGAAGCTGAAGGTTAGAGTCGGTAGCCTGATGAAGGAAGCTGAAGGTTAGAGTCGGTAGCCTGATGAAGGAAGCTGAAGGTTAGAGTGGGTAGCCTGATGAAGGAAGCTGAAGGTTAGAGTGGGTAGCCTGATGAAGGAAGCTGAAGGTTAGAGTGGGTAGCCTGATGAAGGAAGCTGAAGGTTAGAGTGGGTAGCCTGATGAAGGAAGCTGAAGGTTAGAGTGGGTAGCCTGATGAAGGAAGCTGAAGGTTAAAGTCGGTACCCTGATGAAGGAAGCTGAAGGTTAGATTCGGTAGCCTGATGAAGGAAGCTGCAGGTTAGAGTTGGTAGCCTGATGAAGGAAGCTGAAGGTTAGAGTCGGTAACCTGATGAAGGAAGCTGAAGGTTAGAGTCGGTAGCCTGATGAAGGAAGCTGAAGGTTAGAGTGGGTAGCCTGATGAAGGAAGCTGAAGGTTAGAGTGGGTAGCCTGATGAAGGAAGCTGAAGGTTAGAGTGGGTAGCCTGATGAAGGAAGCTGAAGGTTAGAGTGGGTAGCCTGATGAAGGAAGCTGAAGGTTAGAGTGGGTAGCCTGATGAAGGAAGCTGAAGGTTAGAGTGGGTAGCCTGATGAAGGAAGCTGAAGGTTAAAGTCGGTACCCTGATGAAGGAAGCTGAAGGTTAGATTCGGTAGCCTGATGAAGGAAGCTGCAGGTTAGAGTTGGTAGCCTGATGAAGGAAGCTGAAGGTTAGAGTCGGTACCCTGATGAAGGAAGCTGAAGGTTAGATTCGGTAGCCTGATGAAGGAAGCTGCAGGTTAGAGTCGGTAGCCTGATGAAGGAAGCTGAAGGTTAGAGTCGGTAACCTGATGAAGGAAGCTGAAGGTTAGAGTCGGTAGCCTGATGAAGGAAGCTGAAGGTTAGATTCGGTAGCCTGATGAAGGAAGCTGCAGAGTCGGTAGCCTGATGAAGGAAGCTGAAGGTTAAAGTCGGTAGCCTGATGAAGGAAGCTGAAGGTTAAAGTCGGTAGCCTGATGAAGGAAGCTGAAGGTTAGAGTCGGTAGTCTGATGAAGGAAGCTGCAGGTTAGAGTCGGTAGCCTGATGAAGGAAGCTGAAGGTTAGATTCGGTAGCCTGATGAAGGAAGCTGAAGGTTAGATTCGGTAGCCTGATGAAGGAAGCTGAAGGTTAGAGTCGGTAGCCTGATGAAGGAAGCTGAAGGTTAGAGTCGGTAGCCTGATGAAGGAAGCTGAAGGTTAGAGTCGGTAGCCTGATGAAGGAAGCTGAAGGTTAGAGTGGGTAGCCTGATGAAGGAAGCTGAAGGTTAGAGTGGGTAGCCTGATGAAGGAAGCTGAAGGTTAGAGTGGGTAGCCTGATGAAGGAAGCTGAAGGTTAGAGTGGGTAGCCTGATGAAGGAAGCTGAAGGTTAGAGTGGGTAGCCTGATGAAGGAAGCTGAAGGTTAAAGTCGGTACCCTGATGAAGGAAGCTGAAGGTTAGATTCGGTAGCCTGATGAAGGAAGCTGCAGGTTAGAGTTGGTAGCCTGATGAAGGAAGCTGAAGGTTAGAGTCGGTAACCTGATGAAGGAAGCTGAAGGTTAGAGTCGGTAGCCTGATGAAGGAAGCTGAAGGTTAGATTCGGTAGCCTGATGAAGGAAGCTGCAGAGTCGGTAGCCTGATGAAGGAAGCTGAAGGTTAAAGTCGGTAGCCTGATGAAGGAAGCTGAAGGTTAAAGTCGGTAGCCTGATGAAGGAAGCTGCAGAGTCGGTAGCCTGATGAAGGAAGCTGAAGGTTAAAGTCGGTAGCCTGATGAAGAAAGCTGAAGGTTAAAGTCGGTAGCCTGATGAAGGAAGCTGAAGGTTAGAGTCGGTAGCCTGATGAAGGAAGCTGAAGGTTAGAGTCGGTAGCCTGATGAAGGAAGCTGAAGGTTAGATTCGGTAGCCTGATGAAGGAAGCTGAAGGTTAGATTCGGTAGCCTGATGAAGGAAGCTGAAGGTTAGAGTCGGTAGCCTGATGAAGGAAGCTGCAGGTTAGAGTCGGTAGCCTGATGAAGGAAGCTGAAGGTTAGAGTCGGTAGCCTGATGAAGGAAGCTGAAGGTTAAAGTCGGTAGCCTGATAAAGGAAGCTGAAGGTTAGATTCGGAAGTCTTAGGAAGGTTTTAGTTGGTAGCTTGATGAAGGAAGCTGAATTATGGATTATCTTCATATCTCAACGCACTGTTCTTGATGCGGCAGCGGCCTCGATGACCTCAGTCGAACAGCAGCACCAGAGAGCCGGCGGAGTCCGCTGCTACTACGAACTGCTGGAGGTGGAGCGCCAGGCCACCGACGATGAGCTGAAGAAGGCCTACAGGCGGCTGGCGCTTCGCTGGCATCCGGACAAGAACCCGGACAGGGTGGAGGAGGCCACCGCCCACTTCCGGCTGGTGCAGAAGGCCTACGAGACGCTGTCCGATCCGCAGGAGCGGGCCTGGTACGACAAGCACCGCGAGCGGATCTTGAAAGGCGGCCTTGGCCGCGGCGACGCCTATCAGGAGGAGCGTCTGGACGTCTTCCAGTTCTTCACCTCCGCCTGCTACGACGACTACGACGACGGCGAGGAAGGCTACTTCACTGTGTACGCCCGGGTGTTCAGCGATCTGGCCGAGGAGGAGCGGCGGGCCTGCGACGGAGACGACGAACCGCCGCCTGACTTTCCAGGTTGGTGGCTGTTGATGGCTAACCAGGTGTCACCGTTGACCTTCCAGATCCTCAGCTGCTGGGCCAGCCTCCCAGATCCTCAGTTGCTGGGCCAGCCTCCCAGATCCTCAGCTGCTGGGCCAGCCTCCCAGATCCTCAGCTGCTGGGCCAGCCTCCCAGATCCCGAGTTGCTGGGCCAGCCTCCCAGATCCCGAGTTGCTGGCCAGCCTCCCAGATCCTCAGTTGCTGGGCCAGCCTCCCAGATCTTTAGTTGCTGGGCCAGCCTCCCAGATCCTCAGCTGCTGGGCCAGCCTCCCAGATCCCCAGTTGCTGGGCCAGCCTCCCAGATCCTCAGTTGCTGGGCCAGCCTCCCAGATCCTCAGCTGCTGGGCCAGCCTCCCAGATCCCCAGTTGCTGGGCCAGCCTCCCAGATCCTCAGTTGCTGGGCCAGCCTCCCAGATCCTCAGTTGCTGGGCCAGCCTCCCAGATCCTCAGCTGCTGGGCCAGCCTCCCAGATCCTCAGCTGCTGGGCCAGCCTCCCAGATCCTCAGCTGCTGGGCCAGCCTCCCAGATCCTCAGCTGCTGGGCCAGCCTCCCAGATCCCCAGTTGCCGCACCCCCAAGTCCATGCAGCATGGGATTAGCTAGGATCCATAAGCACTATTATCGCATTCAACTCCCCTGTCATTCCGCACAGAGTTTGGCCGCTCCGACTCCCCATACGACACGGTGGTCAGGCCGTTCTACGCGCACTGGGAGACCTTCTTCACGCGCAAGTCCTACGTGTGGGTGGAGAAATACGACACCAGGGAGGCGCCAAACAAGTACGCCAGGAAGGCCATGGAGAAGGAGAATCGCGCAGCCAGAGACGCCGCCCGTCGAGAGCGCAACGAAGAGATTCGAACTCTGGTTGCTTTCGTTAAAAAGCGCGATCCTCGGGTGCGCGCCGAACGGCGCCGATTAGAGGCGCGCGCGCGCGAAGTCGAAGCCAAAGCGAAAGCGATGGCCTCGGCGGCTAGGAAGGCCCACCTGGAGACCGCCAGCCGGTACAGGGCGCCCGACTGGGCCAGGACTGACGACCTCGAGGCCGAGCTGGCCAAGATCGAAGCCGAGCACGGGGCCGGCGCCTCCGATCTAGACGATGACGGAGACTGGGAGGATCAGGAAGATGGCGGCGAAGAAGGCGCTGGGGTGATCAATGGAGCTGTAGGTGCTGCCGAGTGTGATGAAGCTGAGGAAGCGGATGAGGATGATGCTGAGGATGCGCTGGTGTGCGTTGTTTGCGAGAAGGTGAGCTCAAAGTCTGAAGTTTTCCTTATGGCTAATGACTTTCTCGATCAGCTCTGACTCTTTCTCGATCAGCTCTGGCTCTTTTTCGATCAGCTCTGACTCTTTCTCAATCAGCTCTGACTCTTTCTTGATCAGCTCTGACTCTTTCTTGATCAGCTCTGACTCTTTTTCGATCAGCTCTGACTCTTTCTTGATCAGCTCTGACTCTTTCTCAATCAGCTCTGACTCTTTCTCAATCAGCTCTGACTCTTTCTCGATCAGCTCTGACTCTTTCTTGATAAGCTCTGACTCTTTCTCGATCAGCTCTGACTCTTTCTTGATCAGCTCTGACTCTTTCTCGATCAGCTCTGACTCTTTCTCGATCAGCTCTGACTCTTTCTTGATCAGCTCTGACTCTTCCTCGATTGTTTCTGACTCTATCAATCGACTCTGTCTGACCCTGACAGTCCCACTTTCTCTGACTCTCTGATGACGCAACGCCGCCCTCTGCATCGCTGCATCCAGCCACCCCTCCTCACCATCGCAGGCATTCCGCACCCCAGGCGCCAAGCAGAGCCACGATCGATCCAAGCGGCACAGAGAGCGACTCGAGCTGCTCAAACTTGAGTTAGCAAAGCACGATGCCCAGCCAGTAGAAAAAGATCCAGCAGCAGCAGACAATGACTCTTTAGACAATGATGAAGACGTACAGCTGGAAGCGGAAGTCCAGCAGGTCTCTGGCGGCAAGAAAAAGAAGAGCAAAAGAAAGCAACAGCAGCGCCAGCAGCTACAGGCTCAGCTAGGAGAAAATGAGGAACCATCAGATAATCCAAATGCAAATTCTGCGGCAGCAAAACCAGCGGAAGATGCTGCGGAAGCTTCCGATGATGAAGCGGCGGCAGCAGCAACGCCGGAAACTTCAAAGAAGCCGCGCCGACGGAAGGATCGCCAACGGCAGAAGCAGCAGGAGCTGCTTGAACAGAAACGTCAGGAACAGTTGGAAGAGGAGGCTGACGGGACCACCCAAGTGTGCAAAACCTGCAGGCAGTGGTTCGATTCTAAGAATCAGCTGTTCAAGCATTTGAAGGAGAGCGGCCACGCCGCTATCAAGCCTGGGGCGGCGGCCGGACGGACTGACAAGAAATCGAAGCGAAAGTAGCGGTTTAAAATTTTGGTCAGCGCAGAGAGTTAATTAAATATAAATATGAGTATATCTCTTTCAAAACTATTGTCGCTATATTTTATTGCGTCTGATTTTAATCAGGAAATTGATTGCTTTTTGACCAGTTTCGTTTTTTTATTTCTAGTCTTGTGGCCCTAGACCTTAGTGACAATAGACAAGACTGTCACACAGCACGGTCACCTTGGTGACCATAGACAAGACTGTCACACAGCACGGTCACTTTGGTGACCATAGACAAGACTGTCACACAGCACGGTCACTTTGGTGACCATAGACAAGACTGTCACACAGCACGTTCACCTTGGTGACCATAGACAGGACTGTCACACAGCACGTTCACCTTGGTGACCATAGACAAGACTGTCACACAGCACGTTCACCTTGGTGACCATAGACAGGACTGTCACACAGCACGGTCACCTTGGTGACCATAGACAAGACTGTCACACAGCACGGTCACCTTGGTAACCATAGACAAGACTGTCACACAGCACGGTCACCTTGGTGACCATAGACAAGACTGTCACTCAGCACGGTCACCTTGGTGACCATAGACAAGACTGTCACACAGCACGGTCACCTTGGTAACCAAAGACAAGACTGTCACACAGCACGTTCACCTTGGTGACCATAGACAAGACTGTCACACAGCACGTTCACCTTGGTGACCCTAGACAAGACTGTCACACAGCACGGTCACCTTGGTGACCATAGACAAGACTGTCACACAGCACGGTCACCTTGGTGACCATAGACAAGACTGTCACACAGCACGGTCACCTTGGTAACCATAGACAAGACTGTCACACAGCACGGTCACCTTGGTGACCATAGACAAGACTGTCACTCAGCACGGTCACCTTGGTGACCATAGACAAGACTGTCACACAGCACGGTCACCTTGGTAACCAAAGACAAGACTGTCACACAGCACGTTCACCTTGGTGACCATAGACAAGACTGTCACACAGCACGTTCACCTTGGTGACCCTAGACAAGACTGTCACACAGCACGGTCACCTTGGTGACCATAGACAAGACTGTCACACAGCACGGTCACCTTGGTGACCATAGACAAGACTGTCACACAGCACGGTCACCTTGGTGACCATAGACAAGACTGTCACACAGCACGTTCACTTTGGTGACCCTAGACAAGACTGTCACACAGCACGGTCACCTTGGTGACCATAGACAAGACTGTCACACAGCACGGTCACCTTGGTGACCCTAGACAAGTCTGTTACGCAATATGATCACCTGCACTGGTCACAGTGACAATCCCACGATCACAACTTTTTTGGAAGGCTACCGAATATTGCTACTTGCAGTAGAGTAGTTTGGATTTAAAGATCAAAGTGATTAGCTTCGCACTGCCGGTCTGGACATACGTAGTTTTGCGTTGTTGGCATTCAAGGCCGGATGCTCTAAACGGGCAGCAGTTTTTAAGCCTCACGGGGTCGCGCCAACACGCCTGACTCTGCTGAAATATGCTGCTTTGATTTCTCTGCGAGCGAGCCAAACATTTTTTAGATCGTTCGTTTGCGCCGTTCGTCGAAAATTGGCCAATTATACTGGCGCTATAAAATATAGATTTTTATAATAAAAATAACGGCCGGCATTAGCGGCTCACGAAACAGCTCTAGTCTTTTGCGTGCGAAAATATCATTTTTGTTGGATGATTTACTCTAGGCTAAGTGCAGTTGCACAAACAGAAGGTTGAGGATTTGGCCCCGTTGGCTGGTGGGTATCTGCAGCTGCCAGATTATGAGTAACTGTAGCTGCTTTTAGACCAGAATTCCAAGCTTTTGAATTGCTTGTGTAGTTTTTTTAGTTGTACATAATAAATGTTCTGGATGGGCATAATTAATTAATTAATTAAGGCAAATTGATTGGTTATATTTCAGGAATTTTTCTTGGCCTTAGCTTGCCTATTAAGAATCCCTTTTAGCGTAATTCATCAAATCCATCCAATCACGTTGCAGAGATCTCCGATCTATAACTTTGGCGCCAAACGAATCTCTAAGCATGACGCCAAACAGATTCTAATTGCAGCACCAAACAGATCTCTAATCATGACGCCAAACAGATTCTAATTGCAGCACCAAACAGATCTCTAAGTGGTGCCAACCAGCTCTAAGCATAGCGCCAAAAAAATTTCTAATTGCAGCACCAAACAGATCTCTAAGCCTGGCGCCAAACAGATCTCTAAACATGGCGCCAAACAGATCTCTAAGCATGGGGCCAAGCAGATCTCTAAGCATGGCGCCAAAAAGATTTCTAATTGCAGCACCAAACAGATCTCTAAGCCTGGCGCCAAACAGATCTCTAAACATGGCGCCAAACAGATCTCTAAGCATGGGGCCAAGCAGATCTCTAAGCATGGCGCCAAAAAGATTTCTAATTGCAGCACCAAACAGATCTCTAAGTGGTGCCAACCAGCTCTAAGCATAGCGCCAAAAAAATTTCTAATTGCAGCACCAAACAGATCTCTAAGCCTGGCGCCAAACAGATCTCTAAACATGGCGCCAAACAGATCTCTAAGCATGGGGCCAAGCAGATCTCTAAGCATGGCGCCAAAAAGATTTCTAATTGCAGCACCAAACAGATCTCTAAGCCTGGCGCCAAACAGATCTCTAAACATGGCGCCAAACAGATCTCTAAGCATGGCGCCAAAAAGATTTCTAATTGCAGCACCAAACAGATCTCTAAACATGGCGCCAAAGCCAAACAGATCTCTAAGCATGGCGCTAAACAGATCTCTAAGCATGGCGCTAAACAGATCTCTAAGCATGGGGCCAAGCAGATCTCTAAACATGGGGCCAAGCAGATCAAGTAACGAATGCAAAGCACTAAATAATGCAGTAAACATCTTATACTGCTATAATAATTCCCAATTGTTCAGCACTAACTGCCACTTCCAAAGCCGGGAAGAAATTAATAATCAAATCGCTTCTCTACCACACAACAAACTGAAAGTCCCGCTATCCCAGTTTCATTAGGTAGAATCTCTACTGAAAACGAGCAGTTTCACTTGATTGTCTCCGCTTCCTGCACGTGACGACGACAAAAGAATTTCTACAGATATTTAGTAGGGCTCTTGCGAACAAAGCTGACAGATTAAAAAGGAGATCCCACGGTTCTAAAGCAGAAAGCAGGAAGAAATGTGCCTGCATGTCTGCACCTGGGCTTGCTGTAAAATAAGATTGTGGCTATAGCGATATAATAATGGCAGGGGGTGAGCATATTAGACATTATTGAGCTGTGTAGAGCTCAGCTTCATCTAGCTATCTTCTCCTGGCTTCCGTGCGCACCACATCTATCCCTTGTCCTCCCTGTGCCTGCAGCCAACCAGCATTGAGGCGGCTCTCTACATCGCTGGTCACCAATGAAGATCAGAGAGAAGTGTTATTGAATCCTATATCCCTCCCCTGCCTCTCATTCATGAACTTGATAGAAGCAGCCTTTGCTTTTGCGATTTCTGTTCGCAACTGCACCAAGAAAAGCCAGAGTTGTTAAAGACTGCCAACAATGAGATTACAGAACAGAAACTTGTACTTCTGCTGAGCATACATGTAAAGAAGGTAAGATTCTCCCACGCGTCACTGATAACTTTTTCAAGATTAATTCTCTGAGTTTAACAAGCTCAGAGTGACTGTCAGGGCAGACAATTTACTAAGAGGTGCAAGGAGAGTAATTCTCATGGGGTAGGAGGGCGATTCTCATGGGGTAGGAGGGCGATTCTCATGGGTAAGAGGGCGATTCTCATGGGATAGGAAAGCGATTCTCATGGAATAGGAGAGCGATTCTCATGGGGTAGGAGGGCAATTCTCATGGAATAGGAGGGCGACTCTCATGGGGTAAGAGGGCGATTCTCATGGGATAGGAGTGCGATTCTCATGGAATAGGAGGGCGATTCTCATGGGCTAGGAGGGCGATTCTCATGGGGTAAGAGAGCGATTCTCATGGGATAGGAGGGAGATTCTCATGGGATAGGAGAGCGATTCTCATGGAATAGGAGGGCGATTCTCATGGAGTAGGAGGGCGACTCTCATGGTGAAATTAAACTTCATTATTGCTGAGCTAATAGAAGAAAAGATTTTATTCGCGTATTTTTATAACTTGTTAAAGGTTAATGTAATTATTTTTACGACTAATTCTTGGGGTTTATTAAGTTCAGAGGGACTGCCATGGTAAACAATTAACTATTCCGTCATTATCAATCATTTTCGGTGGGGGGCTGTTGGCTGATGAGAAAGCGGGTAGGACTGAGCTGCTATAGCCATGAGCCATCATAATTAGGGACTGGCCTCTGCACATGGCCTGGCTATGCTATCTGCAACATTTCTGTGATACTAAATTGGCTTTGGCTGCTGCAAGACCGGCAAAAAATGAACACTCAAAACATGCAGTCCTCATTGGATTCCGGGTTGGGGGGTATTCTCATGGGGTAGGAGGGCGATTCTCATGGAATAGGAGAGCGATTCTCATGGGGTAGGAGGGCGATTCTCATGGGGTAGGAGGGCGATTCTCATGGGGTAGGAGGGCGATTCTCATGGGGTAGGAGGGCGATTCTCATGGGTAAGAGGGCGATTCTCATGGGATAGGAGGGAGATTCTCATGGGATAGGAGGGCGATTCTCATGGAATAGGAGGGCGATTCTCATGGGGTAAGAGAGCGATTCTCATGGAGTAGGAGGGCGATTCTCATGGGGTAGGAGGGCGATTCTCATGGGATAGGAGGGAGATTCTCATGGGATAGGAGGGCGATTCTCATGGGTAGGAGGGCGATTCTCATGGGTAGGAGGGCGATTCTCATAGAGTAGGAGGGCGATTCTCATAGAGTAGGAGGGCGATTCTCATGGGAACATGGTCCCACAACCAGCGCCAATGCTGCTGACTTTCCAATCGTCAGGCATGTACAGTCTGTGTGTCTTGGGATTGACCCTCATGGGTCAATAAAATGAATCGAACTTGTGGCGCAAGAGACAGAAGCCTGACCGCTGAGCTCTCTGTACAGGGCGGTTCTTATAGACGAGGCATTTCTAGGAAAGCATCAATTCTCACTCGGGGGATCCGGCTGAACCTAAGAGCACTCTCCAAGCTACACGCACTGTGTTGATCGGGCCTGAGCAAGTGATCGAATCCGCCCCTCTGGCCCATCGCAGGCTCTCCCGGTGCTCATCTCCGAAGCCATGCGAGCTCAGCTGGCGAGTTGCCTCATAATCCCCCTGCTGCTCTTGCTCACCGCGGCGACATCCAACATCGATCCCGACGACTGCGGCTCCTGCGAAGCGGTGCCGTCCTCCGCGTCGTCATCAGCCGCCTGCAGATGCGACGCGGACTGTCAGCAGCTCGGCGACTGCTGCTCGGACGCGGCGGCCCCATCGGAGTTCGTTGATCAGCAACAACTGTCGGTCTCCTGCCAGCCGCTGTCGCTCTGGTTCAACGCCTCTTCCGGAGAAGGCCTTGACAATGTCGGCTTGGCTGCTGTAGACTCCTGCCCGCCTGGCAGTCAGCATCCAGTCGATGACCTGTGCCGCCACGGCCCCGCTCTGCCCGTGCTGTCTGTCGGCGATGCCGGCAGACCCTTCCGCAACCCCGCCTGCGCTGTCTGTCACAGGCGCCGATTCGAGCTGCCAACCTCCGATGCGTCACCTCTGCAGCTGCGGCCCTGCTGGCTGAAGATGACCGCCGACTGCCCCAACCAGTGGTGGAATTCCACCGCAATGTCCTCAGCGGCTTCGTCGAATGTTGATCCTCGACTCTGGCGAGCTCGCCGACTGGTGAGAGACGCCTGCATCGGCGGGCCGTTCAGCGCACACCGCGGCGGCCTGGACCTTCTGGGCGGGCCGGTGTACCGAAACAAGCACTGCGCCCTCTGCCACCAGGTGCTCCTGCCGGTCTGCCAGCCCGGCCTCTCCGCTGTCAAATTTGCCGCCAGATTTCTGCGGGGCAAACCGCTGGGACCAGTTTCCAAGACACTAGACGAAGCTCGACTGGCGCTGACCAGGCGCCTGTGCGCTCCCGACGGCGCCTACCCGGACAATTTCGGCCCATTGGCGGCTCTGGTGTTCGACTTTGACAGCCTGGAGTGCCGGCCCGGACTCCAGTGGGCCGCCAGCGGCGGGAACTGCAGCCGGCTGGTGCTGACAGACTGGACTGCCGAACCGGCGCCTGATGGCAGCGGCAACGACAGCGCAGCTCTGGCTGATGACAGCGCCGTCCTGGTCATTGATGGGAGGCGGTGAGTGTCGGTGACGAGTCACATCAAATCAGTGTGCTGGGCCCCCTGGTGCTGGCGTCCCTGGTGCTGGCGCCCCTGGTGCTGGCGCCCTTGGTGCTGGCGCCCCTGGTGCTGGCGCCCCTGGTGCTGGCGCCCCTGGTGCTAAAGCCCCTGGTGCTAAAGCCCCTGGTGCTAAAGCTCATTACAAATGAAATGGCACCCATTGCAAATGAAATGGCACCCATTACAAATGAAATGGCACCCATTACAAATGAAATGGCACCCATTGCAAATGAAATGGCACCCATTACAAATGAAATGGCACCCATTGCAAATAAAATGGCACCCATTGCAAATAAAAGGGCACCCATTGCAAATAAAATGGCACCCATTACAAGTGAAACGACCCCCTGTTTGTGCACTTTTCAATCGTATTTCTTAAGCAAGCACCTTTTTCGAATAGATTATTGGATGGACAGGACTAGCACTGCTCTATAAATTCATCAGCATGATTCAGCCGATATCTCTCTGCAGCACAGCAACTGGACTCTTCCCCGCTACTGTCCTGTCCCATCATCCCCATCGCGTTTCCTATTCCGGCAATTTCTATGAGTTAACTGTGATCTAGACCGGGGGTAAGGGGGGGGGAGAGGAGGCGGCATGGGATCTGGAAAGCGGCTGTCCAGGCAGGCAAAAAAGCCGGCCGCTCGTGGCCACGCAGCCATATCCCTCACCGCTGACTGACTGAAAGAATAAATCAAGCAGATAATTTTCAATGGGTGAGGGAGGAGGAGGGAGGCCCGCAGAGCTGGGGGGGGGGGGGGTTGCCGGTCGCCCTCGCGGTTTTGGCTACAGTAAGCGATGGTTATATAGTCGTACTCATAGTATTAGTAGTTTTAGTAGCAGCAGCAGTAGTATATAAAAACCTCAATAAGCAATCGATTAATTGCTTTACAAAGTTGGTCGGTCCTGCGCTTCGCTTCCTACTCTTTGTGGGCAAATGCGGTGGCTTGGGATTTGAATTCAGAATGGGATCTGGTCCCAGATTATTATTTGTCTATCGATGATGGCGCGCGCAGAAAAAGCTGGATAATTGCTGCAGAGAAGCAAACAATTAGACTCTGATTGTGTTGCTAATGTTACTTACATAGAACTATACATAAAGTAGCATAATATTATATAATTTCGCTATGAACGATTCGGGCCCACTGAAGCAAACTGACGGCTAGAGTAGTCTCAGCTGGATCTGCCCTAGCAACTAAAAATTGAGATTTTATTATAGAGAAATGAGTTATGGTAGAGTGGTGAGATAAGAAGCTGTGAATACGTCAATTTGATTTCATAGGCAATAAAAGAAAAGCAAAAGCTATTGACCGATATGTATCGAAAATGAATCTAACGATTTAATTTATTGTCACGAGAATACGAGCGTACGAAATCAAAATATTTTAAAATTATTTAGGGGGCAAAAAGGTCTCCCTATTCCCGGAAATAGAAGATCTACTTTGTAATTATCCCTCCAAGGCGATATGCCGATATGCATCGAAATTAACTTAACGGAGCAGCAGTTTTCATTACAATCTTTATTACTACATACATATATGCCGACATGTTTCGAAAATTGCTTTACTGCATTATTTTTTTAATATTATATATTTCCAACTCCGCGGGCTTCCGCGATAGAGAGAGGAAAGAAGATATAATGAG
Source organism: Macrostomum lignano (assembly GCA_002269645.1). Taxonomy (NCBI): domain Eukaryota; kingdom Metazoa; phylum Platyhelminthes; family Macrostomidae; genus Macrostomum; species Macrostomum lignano. The sequence goes on from NIVC01002430.1 coordinate 103,947, forward strand.
GAGAGACGGGCAGAGCAGCAATTAGTTGAGTACAGCAGAGTTCCGTGTCCGTGATGCAGCATTTGATGCGGCTGGCCAGCATCTCATAAAATACTCGCACGCAACGCTGACAGGTCTGAGGGGTTGCAGAACAGCTCAACTTGACATGCTTCATATCTCGGGACCAGACGACTCAAACTTCAATGCAGACTGGCTGGCATAATCTCTTCTACTGCTGTTTCTGAGCACTCTGCGCATTTATTCAAATCATAAAACTGTCCATCAGTTTCGGGACCTGGCAGAATCCAGACCTGTCACCCTATTTATTAATTTTTCTGCACTTGATTGGCGATAACTATTAATAGCCACTAAAACAATGTACTTTAGCGGGCATAAAATAGTCTGTCGGCTATAGCGTCTGCCTCGTGTGCGGCAGGGCGCGAGTTCGAATCCTGGTAGGTAAAAAATCATTTAAACTAAGCTTCAATATACTACTTCATTTCGAATTAAAAAGCGAACTTGGTGAGTTGCGAAGGTTCAGGTTTAATTTAATGAAACTGGAAGAAATCATCATCATAATTATAAGGTTTCAAACACACGGACAAAAAACAGTCAATGGCTTGAGCTCCATGAGCTCTTGAGCTCCATGGAAAAGTTCCAAGACTTTCAAGCATCGAATTTGGCCAAAAAGTTCTCAAGGTTGCGACCCTCGCGAGCCAGCACCCGGGCGTTGAGACGGGCGTTCTCCAGGGCCTGCTTGATGTTCCGTTCCGCCGAGGGCAGCGGGTTGGCCTGGAAGAACGTCTCGATGTCCTTTGCGTCCTCCGAGCTGCAGAAATTGTTGCACACCTGCTGCACTAGGCGACTCAGCAGGATCTGGCCGCGGAGCTTCTCCTGAAACCAGGCCCAGTTGCACTTGATGAAGCGCCAAGTGGCCCGGCGGGACTCAAGGCTGGCGCTGCTGACGCTGCCAAGAACGTAGATCGAATCCTGCAGGCGGACTTTGTCGCCGCTGACAACCAGCTGCAAGACCCGCTGGCGCAGCTGCGGATCCCGGCTGCTGCCCAGGCTGCGTTGGATTCGATCCTGTGGTTTCGTTTCCAAGGCGAAGATAGTTTTCAGACTGTTGGAGTTGACATGCTCATAAGCGCTAATCCACTCACGATCCCTAATGGGATTCCCGATCCCTGATCACTTAATCTCCCCAGATCCCTACTGCCCTCCAGATCCCTAATCCCCTCGAGATCCCTAATACCCTCCAGGTCCCTAATCCCTTCCAGGTCCTTAATCCCCTCCATATCCCCACTCCCCTCCAGATCCCTAATCTCCTCAAGATCCCTAATTCTCTTCAGATCCATAATCCCCTTCAGATCCCCAATACCTCCAGGTCCCTAATCCCTTCCAGATCCTTAATCCCCTCCAGATCCCTACTCCCTCCAGATCCCTAATCCCCTCTAGATCCCCAATACCTCCAGGTCCCTAATCCCTTCCAGATCCTTAATCCCCTCCAGATCCCTAATCCCCTCCAGATCCCTAATCCCCTCCAGATCCCCAATACCTCCAGGTAACTAATCCCTTCCAGGTCCTTAATCGCCTCCATATCCCTACTCCCCTCCAGATCCCTAATCCCCTCCAGATCCCTAATCCCCTCCAGATCTCTAATCCCCTCAAGATCCCTAATTCTCTTCAGATCCCTAATCCCCTCAAGATCCCTAATTCTCTTCAGATCCCTAATCCCCTCGAGATCCCTAATACCCTCCAGGTCCCTAATCCCTTCCAGGTCCTTAATCCCCTCCATATCCCTACTCCCCTCCAGATCCCTAATCCCCTCAAGATCCCTAATTCTCTTCAGATCCATAATCCCCTCCAGATCCCCAATACCTCCAGGTCCCTAATCCCTTCCAGGTCCTTAATCCCCTCCATATCCCTAATCCCCTCCAGATCCCTAATCCCCTCCAGATCCATAATCCTCCACCTTGCTTCACCTTCTCCTCCTGCAAGTCGGTCTTGTCCATCAGATCAAGCGCAGCCTCGAACTCCGCACCTCCACCGTTGGACAGCACAGTGCGGTAGATGCTGTCCCGCAGGTCGGCAGGTATGGCGCATTCCCCAGAGCAGTGCCGGGCAAACCTGGCCCGGGCCTCGGCCACCACTGACGGGTGTCCGGCCAGGCCAAGCGCGCGAATCAGCGCCGCCCTCAGCAGGGCGACGTCGTGCCCGTCGCCCGGTTGGGCGTCCCAGCCGCCGCAGCGCTGGAAGGCCGGCTCGCACAGCTGGCAGACGAAGCTGCGCCACTGCTGACTGAGGCCCAGCTGGTCCACAAGCACCTGGATAGTGGCGGCCAGGTTGTCAAGCAGGTCGGCCCAGACGGTGTAGAACTGTTCCACTTTGCAGGCGTCGACCACCTGCAGCAGCTGAACGATCGACAGTCGACCGGCCGAAAACAGCGCGAACAGATCGCTCTCCAGATTGAACCGGTCGCGTTGGCTGAGCTGGAAAAAATATCCAGATATATAGGTACAACAAAAACCCGGGGAGTGACTCTGGATGTGTCAGGAGAGTGACTCTGAATGTGTCAGGAGAGTGACTCTGAATGTGTCAGGAGAGAGTGTGACTATCAACGTGTCAGAAGAGAGTGACTATCAATGTGCCAGGAGAGTGACTATCAAAGTATTCAGGAGAGGGACTATCAATGTGTCAGAAGAGTGACTCTGAATGTGTCAGGAGAGTGACTATCAATGTGCCAGGAGAGAGTGACTATCAATGTGTCAGAAGAGTGACTATCAATGTGTCAGAAGAGTGACTATCAATGTGTCAGGAGAGAGTGACTATCAATGTGTCAGAAAAGTGACTATCAATGTGTCAGAAGAGTGACTATCAATGTGTCAGGAGAGTGACTATCAATGTGTCAGGAGAGAGTGACTATCAATGTGTCAGAAAAGTGACTATCAATGTGTCAGAAGAGTGACTATCAATGTGTCAGAAGAGTGACTATCAATGTGTCAGAAGAGTGACTATCAATGTGTCAGGAGAGTGACTATCAATGTGTCAGGAGAGAGTGACTATCAATGTGCCAGAAGAGTGACTATCAATGTGTCAGAAGAGTGACTATCAATGTGCCAGGAGAGTGACTATCAATGTGCCAGGAGAGTGACTATCAAAAGTGTCAGGAGAGTGACTCCAACCTTCTGACAGTCACTCTCCTAAGTTTCCACCATGTGCTAACTGCAACAAATTCTACTTAATTTGCAGACACTGACGGAAAATGCCGATTGCCGATATGTAGTGATAAAAACTATTTCAAGGAAATAATAAAACATTTTTTTTATACTTATCGTACATATCGGGAATCGAGTGTATGAAATAATCAAAATATAAGTCATTAAAATGAATTCAACACCAACCTCTCCTACACGTATACTCGTGCCTCTCCCTTCCTTTTAAAGTTTAAATAAAAAAATTCTAAGCGTTGGGGAATCGAACCCGGGACCTGCCAGTAATGCTCTCTCTGTCTCTCACCTGTCCCCGCTGCAGCGCAGCAATGAGATCCGTCAGCATCTCCTCGCTGTACAAAGTCCTGTAAACTCCAACAAAGCCAGGGTTCAGCTTCACCCAGGCCGCCTTTGGCACGCGAACTGCGGCCGACTTCTCCGTTAGCAACAGGTTCATCTTAACACCCTCGGCTGTCAGAACCTGGATTGGAACTCGCCAAGCTGCGAGGCTTGAGTTCGAGCCAAACTGGAATCGCTCCTGCGAGATGCTGAGCTCCAACTGCTGTCCATCATCATTGTCAGCGGGTTTGGCCGAGACGCTGATTAACGGATAGCCCATCTGCTTCGTCCAGGTGCCCATCACGAAATCCACAGGCTGGCCAGAGGCCTCCTCGAGCGCTTTCCAAAGCTGCTCCGTCTGGGCATTTGAGTACTTGTGCCGGTCCAGGTAGCGGCTGAGGCCGTCGCGAAATGCCTCCTGGCCCAGCCATTCGTGCAGCATGCGGATCACCGAGGCGCCCTAAAATTATTTAAGAGCTTATTAGTTTAACAGATAGGTAGTGGCAGATTTGCGAAAACGGCCCACTCAGGGACAGATGTGATAAAGCAGGCCATTTAGAAACAGATTTGATAAACCGGCCCATTTAGGTACGGAATTGCTAAACCGGCCCATTTAGGTACTGACAGATTTGATACGCTCGTAAAACAGGCCCTGAAAGATTTGATAAGAGGGCCCGGCCCATTTAGGGACAGATTTGCAAAAACGGCCCATTTAGGTACGGAATTGCTAAACCGGCTCATTTAGGTACGGATTTGCTAAAACGGCCCATTTAGGGACAGTTTTGCTATAAGGGCCCATTTAAGGACAGCTTTTTTCAAACGGCCCATTTAAGCAACAGATTTGCTAAAAGGCCTTTGAAGTGTCGCTGACATTTCAAGCACATAAACAAAAGGTTTGTTTAAAACAAACCTTGCAGTAGCTGATCACGTCAAAAATCTCGTCGATTTCGCAGGGACTTCCAATTGGAACCTCGATCGGGTGGCTGCTGTCCAAAGCGTCAAGCACCAACGCGCTTGACAGTTCACTTTTAACAAACCGAGTCCAAATGTCAAATTCTGGGTAGCATTGGTCAACGCACAGGTATTGGATCCAGGAGGCGAAGCCTTCGTTTAGCCAGAGATGGGTCCACCATTGCATGGTAACCAGGTTGCCGAACCACTGGTGAGCCAGCTCGTGACCAACGAGTAGGGCCACCTTACAGGTGCGTTAGAGATAGAATTATCCTGAATGTCTTTTAGGTAAAAATTTTACAGTACATAGTGCAAGCTGTTGACTGTTGAAAGTTGTTGACAATTGACAGTACAAACGAACCTGCGGTTTCGGAGAATAGAATCGAATGGATTATGAAGCAATACTAGGGGCGAGTATAAGACACAGGCGAATCTGAGGTAAAAAAACAGCAATTCTGAGGCACTGGGTGCCATTCTGAGGCACTGGATGCCATTCTGAAGCACTGGGTGCCATTCTGAGGCACTGGATAACATTCTGAAGCACTTGATGCAACATCAGAGACATTTGATAACAAAGTTGACTGAAGGCGACCAGAAAGTTCATTAAAGTTAACGGGTTGCGAATTATAATAGAAAACTTGAAAACATTACGGGGACATTTAAAGACAACGGAAACTCTGCTGGGTCAGAGTGCTCACCCTTTCTTTATTAGCCGCGCTGGAGTTCTCGCAGTCCACCAGTAGCGCAGTCTCCTGGTAGGTGACCAGACCCCAGTTCTCCATGGCCACGAGCGGCTGGTCCGGCACAGCGACAAGATCCAGCTTAGGCAGGGGATAGGCGACACTGAAAAAGTCCTTATAAAATGGCAGAGTCTTCCTAGCAACGTCCAGCGCGAATCGGCCCTGCTCCCGCCGGCCAGCCGGGGTGTAAACTCGCAGTCGAACGTTGTCGGAGTCGTAATCTTCGACGTAGTCGAATCTGCCTACGGCGAACGCCAGCAGATAGGTGGACATGATCGGCGACTGCTGGAACTTCACCGAGACAAGACCGCTGGAGGTGTCCGATCGGCTTTGCTCCGGCATGTTGGAAAGCGCTGTGAGGTCTTTGTCCACTAGCATAGTGACATCGAAGGTTGCCTTCAGCTCCGGCTCGTCCCAGCAGGGCAGGCAGCGGCGGGCGTCGGTTGGCGCGAACTGGGTGACGGCGCAGCGAACCTCGGCGCCAGTGCTGGAGTCGGTGTACACCGTCCGGTAGAAACCCTTCATACGACTGTTCAGAGCGCCGCTGAATGACAGGCTGAGCTGGCCCCGACCGACTGGCAGGGCCGAGTTGAATGACAGCTTGACGGTCTCCTCGGGTTCGTTGAAGCTGATTTCAGCCTCGGCTGCAAGGATATGCGATGGGATCTTTGAAAAGCTCTCGGCATGTCAATACAATCAAATATAGCATTTGAATAGGTGCAATTAACTTTACCATACTAAAATTGGCAATGAAATGTTTAACTTTCTACTTAGGCACGTTTTCAGGAGTAGCTATTTACGAAAATGAATCCATTTATTTAAAATACAGGAAC